>CAUYLG010047457.1:0-17314 GCA_963573385.1 Cacajao melanocephalus | reverse complement strand
CTAGCCTGGGCAGTAGAACAAGAATCCTGTTCTCTCTCCCTCTTTTTCTTCCTCTTTCTTTCTCTCGTACATTCTTTTTTTTTCTTTCTTTCACTCTCACTTTCTTTCCTCTCTTTTCCTTTCTTTCAAAAAAAAAAAATACTCCATGGTTACTGGCAGATATGTGTTTTCCAATAAAACACTACTATCTCTTGAGAGTATTTTTTCCTTTGAAAGTATCACCCATTCAAACAGAGCTTTCATTCAGCTTCTTAGTGCCCCAGTCATAAAATTTAATAGGAATTATGAATTAAAACACGTTAGGAAAACCTCTACCATCACTTAAAAATAGGCAAAAAACTATAACAGAGATTCTCACTGGAAATTGGGTTAAAATAGGAAGCAGATGAAAATTTTAAAAATGTGTAATTGGTATTTTCATTGAGTTAAGAGAAGGCAGTGTGAATTGGTATAGTATGTTAGTGTTCTAACTCTATAAGGACATTCAGAGAAAAAAGTGTGATTGAAAAAGAAATCAATAAAAGGTTTAGAATATGAAGTAGAGGAATTTACTTGGTATAATGATTAATTTTATGTGTCAATTTGGCTGGACCAGAGAGTGACCAGGCAATTGGCCAAACATTATTCTGGATGTGCTTGTAAAGGTATTTCTGAATAAGATTAACATTTGAATCAATAGATGGAGTGAAGCAGAGTACCCTTCCTAATGTTTGTAAGCCTCACCGAATTCATTGAAGACCCTAATACATAAAAAGAAAAAAGGCTGAATCAGAGGAAAATCCTCTCACTAAATATTTGAGCAGGAACATTGGCTTTTCTTCTGCATTCAGAATCACACTACAGAATAAGTTTTCATGGGTCTTGAGCTGCCTGCTTTCAGACTGGAGCTTACATCCTCACCTCTCCTGCTTCTCAGGCCTTCAGACTTGAACTAGAACTACACCACTGCATGAACACTCCTGGCTCTTCAGCTTGCCAACTGCAGATCTTGAGACCTGTCAGAATTCCTAATTGTATGAACTGATTACATAAAACCTCTTTTTCTCCCTCCTTTTCTCTGTCTTCCTCTTACATATCATATATATATATATATATATATATATATATATATATATATTTGTAAATATATGCTATATATATGCATATATGTCTATCTATCTATATATATCAATATCTATCTATCTGTCTATCTACAAATTGTTTCTCTGGAGAATCCTAATAAAAATTTTGGTACCAAAAGTGGTTTTTGAAGAACAGAATTTTAAAAATAAAGTACTCAAATTTATTCTGGGTTTTGTGGAATAGCCCGTTTTATTAGATTTTAAAATTCTGATAACTTTATTTCCAAAATACAAAGAGCACTGATATACTTGGAATCAACCACTTATGGGAAGCAAGAAGCTCATTGCCTGTGGATGTAATACTCTTGATCATTTTTTGCAAGCTAACAAATATAATGAGATTGACTAGTTTCTTCTAATCTTACTGGATGAAGTGGAAAAAGAAAAGGATAGCTTCAAGGATTCTAATTCCCATCCCAACTGCCACACAAATGACCTGATATATTCTATATGTGCCCTGAAGAAGACTCTTGCTTACTGCAGCTGGAGAGCTGAGATTGCTGAATATAAAATCTAGAACATTATTCTATGACTAGATTAATTACAGCACAATCTGAACTGTCATCAACACATGGTACCTACTATTAAAATGAGGACATGAATTGGAAAGTTGAAATGGAGATATGTGTAAAAATTCTGATGAAGTTGGAGACATTGAGTTTCCAAACTCTAATGAGTCTTCTCTCCCTATGGAATAGGCTTCTCCACCCAATGGAAGCTGCCTTTCTACCATCTTCATATGAGGATTTTAACCTTGAATTGCTGGAGGAAAGTGCAATGGCTTTCCTTGAAGCAACTGCTGGGAAAGACAATGCTTAATCTTGTCAGAACCCACACACAACACCCCTCCTTGCTTTTAGACCTTTAGCTCAAATCCCATCAGGTCACTAAAAGTGAGATCACACTAAGTGTGACCCATAAAGAGGAGCACTGTATTCTAAAATTACTACGTAGTCTTTCAAATTTATAAAGATGTAAATCTGGGAGAAATACATAGGAATAGATACAAAAGGTATGGCAAAATGGTGGAAGAACCATAAATATTGATAAATTTGAATTTATTGATATGTACTCACTGAACAGAGATTCAGCATTTATTTAATGCTGCAGTTAAAGAATTTAGAAAAGGCTCTAATAGTTTGGGTGGTTGGGTGACAAAAATGTGGGCCAAAATGTGGCTCACAATGAGTAAATTGAAAATGTTGAATTTGACTTGGTTTAATTTAGAAGAAGAGATTTAAAGCATTAAAGTGTTAAGATGATTAGAATGTTAGAGAGTTGATTTGTCATTTAAGACATATCCACACTGGGAGGGTTCATAAGCAATAACTGTTACCACTGTTGTGACAAATAGAGGAAAGCTCCAATATCCTTGAAGAACCTGTGCTGATTTTTCTCCCTAGGTCAGGCTTTATATGGCAACTGTGGTCATTGTATGAGGAAACCTGAATGCAAAAAATGAGAGTATTTGGATTCTGGAGTGGTAGGAGCCAGGTGGCAGTATGGAACTACTAAACATAGTAATGGCCATTAATCAATTTTCAGAGTTTATCCAGTTTTCAGTCCAGATCTCCATGAATGATTAGGAGGCTGAATCCCCTTAAGGAAAGACCCTGGTACTCTGCCAAGAATTTATACCATTAATCTTTCTTGCACTTTCAACCAAATGAACCTATGGTGTTTGACAAGGATAAATATGCATTGAGGAAAAGGAAATCAGTCTTTCAGGGACTACTGGACACCAGCTTCAAATTCACACTAATTGCAGGAGATTCAAGACAGCACTGTGGTCCACCAGTTATAATACAGGCTCACAAAGGTAAGGTAACCAATGGAATTTTAGGTCAAGTCCATCACATAGTGGACCTAGTTGGTCCTTTAACTCACCTGTGGATATTTTGTCAGTTCCAGGATACATAATTGGAATGGAAATACACAGTAGCTGAGAAAAAAATCCATATTGGTTCCCTGATCTGTGACATAAGGACTACTATGGTGGAAAAGGCCAAGTGGAAGCCACCGGAACTTCCACTAACTTAGAAATTGGTAAACCAAAAGCGATATCACATTCCTGGAGGGATTGCAGATACTAGAGCCACCATTAAGGACTGTAAAGTTGGAGGAGTGGTGATTCCCATCACATTTTCATTCAACTCATATTTGACTTGTGCAAAAGACAGAAGAACTGTGGATAATGAAGGTAGATTATCATAAGCTTAACCAGGTGGTGACTTCAGTTTCAGCTGCTGTAGAAAATGTAGTTTCATTGCTTAAGTAAATTAAAACAATTTCTGTTATGTGGTATACTGCTATTAATCTGGCATATACTTTTTCTCAATACATGTTAATAATGGCCAGCTGAAGCAGCTTGCTTTTAGCTGCAATGACCAGTCATATACCTCTGCTGTCCTATCTTAGGGGCATGTCAACTCTCTAGCTCTATGTCATAATTTGGCTCACAGAGATCTTGATCATCTGTCTCTTCCACAGAGTAAAACATTGGTCCATCATATGGATGACATTATACTAATTATATGGACAGGAACAGGAAAATACTGGGTAGAAGAGGGAGGTCCCCAGTGAGGGCTGCACTCTCAAGCCTGGACCCATGGTCCAAAGTGAGAACATGTATTCCTTTTTTCCCACCTGAATTTTGTCTTTTCCAAAACCACCCTAGCACACCCTGACCCCATTCTGTACCCATGAAAACCCCAGGCCCCACTGACAGACAGGCAGAAGGGTAGAGTGGCAGAGAAAGAGAGAATAGAAGAAGCAGCCAAACATCAGAGAGAAGCAGCTTGCCTTCAGAGTGACAGTTTGATGGCAGGATCTAAAAGAAGAGTTTGGTCGGGGATGCAAGCTCCAGGGGAAAGCCACCTTCTTTCTCCATTCCCTTTCCAGCTCCCCATCCCACTGAGAGCCGCTGCCATATTCAATAAAATCCTCCACATTCACCACCCTTCAGTTTACTCATGTCACTTAATTTTTCCCGGATGCTGGACAAGAACTCGGGTACCAAGAAGGCAGGTGCAAAATGCTGTCACCCTAGCCCTCCACTGAGCTATTAAACACTTAAGCCATCTGTGGATGGCAAAGCTAAAAGTGACACATGCACTCTGGGGATTCAGGGGTTGCAGATATTCTTCCCTCCTAAATTCTACTGTGAAGCTGCATAGAGTTCTACTTTTCTTGGCACCCAGAAACACTTGTCCTATCCCCTGAACCTGCTCACTTGCATGCTCCCCCTCCCACAAAGTGTTGAGAGCTGCCAGCTGAGTAAATGAGCCAACCACTTCATGAGTCCTGCAAAGAGGTCAAGGGAACTATTCTGTTTCATCTGGAGTCCTATCCAGGATCTATCAGAAGGTTGAGAACAAGTGCAAAACTGTCAAATCTGTTTCTTTTCCAAGACCCTGCCACATCTCTCTTTCTTTTGAGTGAAAGGAATGTTGGATTGGTTTCCCTTCATGGAAGGTTAGCCATTGCATGGAACAAGGACAAGGTCCTGGGGCAACTGAAGGCATCAACCAAGACCCCCAGATTTTTCTATGGTATATTTTCTTCCTTTTTTTGTGGTTTGAAATGGCTCAAATCCCTTCTTTTATGACATCAAAGATTTTGCTAGAAACTGCAGAGGTGTTAAGTAGAGTGAGTGCTTAGCCCAGTAATCAGATATGCAATTCAGAATGATGTGATTTCTATTTGTTTTTACAGTGCCATCCCCACTCCCACCCCAGCAGCTGCAGGCACATGGCACACAGTGCACTCCTCCTCAACCACTCCCTTCCTAGCTTGGGCACCTGGGTATGTCTGCCACTTGCCTGCACTGTGCCCAGTGGCCAAGTGGGGCTGGAGTAAGCTGCACAAACCATCCAGGCCCTAGGGAAATCTCAGAAGCCAGGCTAGGAGAGGGGTACAGTGACTAAAGGAACCCATTTGCACAGAGCAAGAGGCTTTTCCCCCAGGCCCCCTCCCCTTTTTCTAATTTAACATTTTTTTCTTTCCTTTTATAAGCGAGAGGGTTCTTTTCCTACCTCTACACTCTGCTTATGATAGACAGGCAAAAGATAAAGGACCCCTGTTGGCTGATGACTGTAATTTGGCAAGGCCCATCTGGGACTTAATTTAAATGAATCCGTGTACCACCTGCAATGTCTTTGTCCCAAACTCAATTCTAAATTTTGGTTGCAGCCCTAGAAAGGAAAACTAGATCTGAGGGATCCAAAGCCAAGCAACAAGCACAGTGTAAATGGGCAGGACTACTTCCTGCCAATTCATCCCCCAATTCATGGAAGGAGGACATGCTCCATGGCATAGATAAGGCCCAGGGAACTCAAATTTACTGTCAACAGTAAGGGGAATGGAGTAATAGGTTAGTGCAGATAATTTCTATTATCTAGGCCCTCCCTGCTTCATGGGTACAAGCTGCATTGACACCCATGGGTGGGACCTGACAAGGTCACTGGGACTGAGGGACAAAAAGATGGAAGAGAAAGGGGGGACACCCATTTTCTCTCTCCCTCACCTCCTGAGGTTTTGCTGAAAGAAGAAAGGGAAGTGAGGGATGCCTATTTCCCCATCTTTCAGAACGAGCAACCAGCTATCTTCACTACCCTCAGTTTATACTACTCTGGGGTGTATCCTGAATCACTAGGACTGTTTTGACTGTCAAGCTCTGGAAGAAAAATGCCTCATAGCCCTCTGCACTTATGATTGGCCAAATTATGAAGGACTGACTTGGCCTCTAGAAGAAACCATTCATTTCTGTGCTATCCGGTAGTTGTATCTTTTCTATAATTGCAAGAACAATTGGTCTGAGGCCCCATATATGCAGGCTTTCTTTACTTTGAAAGGCAATCCAGACCTTTTCAGACAGTATAGGATTGATCCAGCTCTCCTGTTGGCCATCTCAGGAGTGGCGGCAAGGTGCAATCTCAGGGAACTAAAGTAACAAACCCCAGAAGCCCCCTATTCCTGGAGTGTGAGCCTGCTGCATTTTTTGGACTTCCACATCATCTTTTCCTGTTTTTCAATCCTTTGGATTCAGATAAGAACTATCCTGTCATCATCACTCTTGGGTCTCCAGGTTGCTGACAGCAGATATTGGGACTTGTCAGCTTCCACAACCATGTGAGCCAATTCCTTAGAATAAGTCTCTCTCTCTCTCTCTCTCTCTTTTCCTTTTTCTCTCTTTATCTTTCTCATTCTCTCTCATAATAGATAGATAGATAGATAATAGATAGATGTGTATCAAGTCCAAGATGAAGGTGTCAAAAAATACATTTAATTTTATTCTGAAATGCAATTTTATCTTGGTTTGTTTGTGGCTCCCGTCTTCCTGTGTGGTTGGTACAGCCTCTTCTTTCTGTGAGTGCAGAAGGAAATTCATATCTCTCTCCTTTTCTCTTATTATAAAACTGTTTTAAATAAAACTATTCATCAGTGTCGCTGGTAGCTACTGTCCCCAGCAGCCAACAGAGGGCCAGACAAAAGAGCACCAGCAGGAGATCCACCTGAATGAATCCTTTTGTGGTAGGCTCACTGGCAGGGGTCAGATGGTACGCATGGCTTCAATAATATACCACAATGTGGAAAGTTTATGTTTTTAGTACTTATAGACCCTGGGAACTACAGGGCACACCTAGAAGTCACTGAGACCTAGGTCAGTGAGTGCAAGGAGGGAGAGAGAAAAAAATGCATTATAACTGGCAGTATATATAAGGGAATAGGGCATAGGTCACTTTAAATTCACAAGCAAATGACTGAGTGGATCATTTAAAGAAAACGATGTGGTTTTTTTTTTTCCTTTTTTTTTTTTAAATGGCAGATAGGAGATAGTGTTAGCATGCCTCTTCCACTTGGAAGGACAAAATAGTGGGTAGAGATTCACACTGTGGAACTTACTAGGAAAACTGAAAGAATTCACAGACCCTTTGAAAGAAGTAGTAGGCTGCACCCTACTCCATGAGACAGGTAAAAAGCTGTAAGTTTCCAGAGTGTAAGAAGGGGAGTGCCTGCCTCCAAACATACATTCTACCAGGAAATCTGAAAATCCAGATTACAAGAGAAGGCCTTAACTCCACGCAGAGCTGGAATGGATTTTAGGAAGTGGCATAAAATATAAAAGTAGAAACAGCAGCAGGAAATGCCTAGTAGGCGTTCATAGTCTCCAGCATGAAACCATTTCTAACTGTATCTCACAGGGTCCCACAGGGAAGTCAGCCAAGGAACTCAGGGAGAGGTCATAAGAGGAAAGAATCTCCCAACTAAAAGTGGTCAAGTAATTTTGAGTGGACACAAACTTTTGAACAGAACCTAAGGGCCAGCAGGCAGTGTGCTGCAGACAAGAGCACAGGAGATGGGGACCCAGACTGTGGACAGATGGGGAGGGGTGAGAGATAAAGCATTGCTTGCTATATCTGCAGGGAAGCTTATGGCCTGGGGCAAGTCTGAGTTCTGTGCGCAAGCTCCCTGGATTTAAACCGGGTGCTGTTAGCACCAGGTCACTGCAGGAGCGAGACAAGCCTTGCCAATTGTGTGGGAGCTGTGTGAGGCCTACTGCTGCTGGTAACTCCCCCCACCCACCCGCCTTTGCAAACTCTTCTGCATAGCAGAGGCCGTTATACTCCCCTCTGGAACATTACCCCAATGGCCCTTTTTTCTCCACAATGACTCTGGCAGGCCCTGCCCAAGGAGAGTCTGAGTTCAGACTTTACTAACCCTGCCTCCATCTGATGGTATTTTTCTACCTGCCCTGATAGCTTGACACAAATGACATAAACCTTTTGGAGATATATGGCCCCACCCATGACCCGAAAAACCAGAATACTTCCCCTGGACAACTTAGGGCCATCTCAAACCCATTGCTACTAATGCAGCTGGTGCTGTCTCGCAAGCACCAGCTGCTGGCTAGAGACCAATAAACTCAGGGCATTATTAGCACCTCTCAGGAGAATAACAGTGCACCCAGGATGAAGAAAACAGCTGTGGGGTCCCAGAAAACACCACTGCCTGCAACACTCTGGCCAACCAGAGGTCCTGAGTCTCTCCACATGACAGTTTTACTAATAGCATAATCAATATTTGAGAAATCCAGCACACTAAGCCTAACTACAACCAAGAAATCTCACAGAATCTACATCACTCCTCTGTCACCTCCAACAGAGCAGGTACTGGTATTCATGCTGGAAGACTTGAAGACAGGTAACATCACTGGATCCTTTGCTGACATTCCTCAGCACCAGCCCCACTGGGTGGCTAGACCCAGAAGAATAATAACAGTCACTGCAGTCTGCTCTCAGGAAGCCCCAATTCTGGGGGAAGGGGGAGAGCACCACATTAAGGGAATACCCCACAGGCCTTAAGTTCCAGATCATGGGAAGTTACTTACAGCAGACACAATTATAGTGCTGGGTGCAATAGGGAAAGCCTGCACCTCTATCCCAAAGGGCAGGCAGCCTCTGTGATAATAAAGGGACTTGGAGAATGGGTCATGGTTCCCCCTGGCATACCACTGCAGACACAACTGGGGCTTCTTTTATAGGAATGCAGCATAGACACACCTATATGTAGCCTTTCTAGAACAATTCAGCATGGTTGCTATCCCTACGGGAGGAGCACTCCCACAATTCAGGCCTACACAGGAGACAGAGTCACAATTCCACCGTACTTAGAACATCAACTTTTCTACAGTTTAAAAGAGGTACCCGTCTGATCTAAACATCCAGAAAACTTGGACAGGAGTGAGGCTGTGATGTGGATAACTTTCCTCCTTGCCTGGCAGGGGAGCTGTGGTAGCTCCTACCCCCTAACCCTGATAAAACCTCAGCACATCTACTTAATATCTTCCTCAGCCATCTTCATCAAAGCTGGAACCTCTGTCCACCATTGGGTATTACATGTATTCACCTGCCTTAGCTACAATAGGTACTTGCCTAGAGATACCTGCCCTATTGGCCTGAGGCCTGAATCATCAACTCAGTAAATACAATAATGGAGAAAAATTAAATAAATAGAGTGTACCTCATGAGAGAATGAGATAAACTTCAAGAGATCCCTGGTATTTCAACTCCATAGGAGACAGTGAACTTGACTACACATCAAGTACGTTACTACTACAACCAGTATCTGGGAAAACCAGTGCACAAAGACTCTCTATAACTAAGGCATAATATAAAAGTAGAACTAAGGAACTTGCACAGAGTCTTCACTCTATAAGCACCAATAATCAAATTTGGCAAATCTATACACATCACAGTTTGATCCTTAAGAGGAAAAAAGAAGAAATTTAAGAGAAACTTAAGAGTTTAACCAAAAACAAATTCAAGAACAATTGGGAGAGATAGTCTTCCCAAATGAAAGGAACCAGAAATGTAATTCTGGTAATGTGACAAAACAGGGTTCTGTAACACCTCCTAAAGATTATACTAGCTCAACAACAATGGATCCAAACCAACAAGAAATATGTGAAATGTCAAATAAAGAAATAAGAATGTTTATTATTATGCTATTCAAGGAGATACTAGAGAAAGGTAAAAACCAACTTAATTTTTAAAATATAGAATATTAATAAATTTTTTCCAGATAAAGATATTATAAAAAATACATTCAGAAATTCTGGAAATGAAAGACATGCTTAGGGAAATACAAAATGCAGTGGAAAGTTTGAACAATAGACTAAGACAGGTTGAAATGGGACTTTCAGAGCTTATAAAAAAAAAAGGCTTTTGAATTATCCCAATCAGACAGACAAGGGAAAAAGAATTTTAAACAGTGAACAAAGTCTCCAAGAATTATGTAAGACAGCCAAACCTAAGAATAATTGGTGTTTCTGAGGGAGAAGGGAAGCCTTAAAGTTTGAAAAACATGTTTGAGGGAATAATTGAGAAAAACATCCTTGGCCTTGCTAGAGATCTAGACATCCAAATTCAAGAAGCTTAAAGAACTTTTGGGACATGTACTGCAAAAACATCATTGCCCAGGCATGTAGTCAACAGACTATGCAAAACTAAAATGAGAAAAAGAATCTTAAGAGCTGTGAGACAAAAACATCAGGTAACCTATAAAGGAAAATGGGAATCAGCAACCTTACAATCCATAAAGAATGTAGGGTCCTATCTTTAGACTCCATAAACAAAATAATTGTCAACCAAGAATTTTGTATCCAGCAAAACTAAGCTTCATAAATGAAGGAGCACAAGTCCAATAAAACAATAACACATGAAAAAAATAAATTATCTAGGTAACAACTAACATGATGAATAGAATATAGTACCTCATATCTCCATACTAACATTGAATGTAAATGGTCTCAATGATAAACTTAAAATATACAGAAGGGTAGAATGAATAACTAAAAAGCCCACCAAACAAAATTGCTGTCTTCAGCAGATTCACCTAACACATAAGGATTCACATAAACTTAAGGTAAAAGTGTGGATAAAGGTATTTTACACAAATGGAAACCAAAAGCGAGAAAGAGTGACTATTATCATATCAGACAAAACAGATTTCAAAGCAACAACAGTAAAAAAACAAAAGTTAAAGAAGAACAGTATATAATGAAAAAGGATTAATTCAAAAGAAACATATTACAATCATAAATTTATATGCACCTAACACTGGAGCTCCCAAAGTTATAAAACAATTACTATTAGACATAAAAATGAGATAGACAGCAACACAATAATAATGGCTGACTTCAGTACTTCACTGACAGCAATAGACAGATTATCAAGAGAAAAAGTCAACAAAGAAACCATGGGCTTAAACTTTACCCTAGAACAAATGGACTTAACATATATTTACAGAACATTCTTCCCAACAACATCAGAATATATATTATTCTCATCAGCACATGGAACATTCTCCAACATACACCATATGACAGGCTGCAAAAAAGTCTCAATAAATCTAAGAAAGTTGAAATTATATCAAATATCTTCTCAGACCACAGTGCAATAAAACTGAAAATCAACTCTAAATGGAATGCTGAAAACTATACAAATACATGTAAATTAAATAATCTGCTCCTGAGGGCTTTTTTTAAATTAACAATGAAATCAAAGTGGAAATTTAAAAGTTATTTGAAATGAATTATAATAGTGATACCACTTACCAATACCTCTGGGATATAGCAAAAGTGATACTAAAAGTTAATACCATTAAATGCCTACATCAAGGAGTCTGAAAGAGCACAAATAGACAACCTAACGTCACACCTCAAGGAACTAGAGAAACAAGAACAAACTAAACCCAAACCAAGCAGAAGAAAGGAAATAACAAAGATCAGAGCAGAACTAAAGGAAATTGAAACAAAAAACAACGCAAAAGATAAATAAAACAAAAAGCTGATTTTGTAAAGATAAGGAAAATTGATAAACCATTAGATAGATTAATCAAGAAAAGAGAAAAGATATAAATAAACTCAATTAGAAATGAAACTGGTATTATGACTGATGCCACAGAAATACAAAAGATCATTCAAGGCTACTATAAGCAACTGTATGTGCACAAACTAGAATATCTAGAAGAGATGAATAACATCCTGGAAATATACAACCCTCCTAGATGAAATCAGTAAGAAATAGAAACCGTGAACAGACCAATAACAAGAAACAAGCTTGAATCAGTAATAAAAAAATTGCCAGGACCAGATGGACTCACAACTGAATTCTATCAGACATTCAAAAAATTAGGACCAATCCTACTGAAACTATTCCAACAGATACAGAAAAAGGGAATCCTCTCTAAGTCATTCTGTGAAGCCAGTATCACCCTAATACCAAAACTAAGAAAGGATATAACAAAAGAAGAAAACTACAGACCAACATCCCTAATAAACATAGATCCCCGATGAACTCAACAAAATACTAACTAATGGAATCCCACTGCATATCAAAAAGATAATACATCATGATCAAGTGGGCTTCCTAGCAAAAATACAGGGATGGTTTAACATATGTAAGTCAACAAATATGTATGTCACATAAACAGAATTAAAAACAAAAACAACATGAACATCTCAGTAGATGCAGAAAAAAGTATTTGATAAAATCTGTCATTCCTTTATGATTAAAAACCCTCAATAAAACAATTATAGAAAGGACATACCTCAAAATAATAAAATCCATATATGACAAACCCATAGCCAACATCATACTGAATGGGGAAAAGTTGAAAGCATTTTCCTGATTACTGAATCAAGACAAGGATGCTCACTTTCACCACTTATGATTAATAGCACTGGAAGTCCTGGCCTGGGCAACCAGAAAAGAGAACAAAATAAAGAGCATACAAATTGGAAAAAAAGGAAGTCAAACTGTCTGTCTTTGCTGATAGTATAATCATATATCTAGAAAACCCTAAAGAATCGCCCAAAAAGCCCCTAGATCTGATGGATGAATTCAGTAAAGCCTCTGGATACAAAATCAATGTACACAAATCAGTAGCACTGGTATATATCAATAATGACCAAGCTGAGAATCAAATCAAGAACTCAATCCCTTTTACAACAGCTGGGAGAAATGAAATACTTAGAAATTTTGATTTTGTTTTGTTTTGTTTGGCTCTGTCACCCAGGCTGGAGTGCAGTGGTGTTATCTCGGCTCACTGCAACCTCCACCTCCTGGGTTCAAGCAATTCTCCTGCCTCAGCCTCCTTATTAGCTGGGATTACAGGCTTGTGACACCACATCTGGCTAATTTTTGTATTTTTAGTAGAGACAAGGTTTCACCATGTTGGCCAGGCTGGTGATGAACTCCTGACCTCAAGTGATCTGCCCACCTTGGCCTTCCAGAGTTTTCAGATTACAGGTGTGAGCCACTGCACCTGGCAGGAATATACTTAACCATAGAGGTGAAAGATATCTCCAAGAAAATCAACAAAACACTACTGTAAGAAATCACAGCTGACACAAGCAAATGGAAACAAATCCCATCTTCATGAATGTGAAGAATCAATATTGTGAATATGACCACACTGCCTACAGCAATCTACAGATTCAAGGCAATTTCCATCAAAATATCATAATCATTCTTCACCGAACTAGAAAAAATAATTCTAAAATTCACATGAAAATGAAAAAGAGGCTGCATAGCCAAAGTAATACTAAGGCAAAAGAACAAATCTGGAGGAATCACATAACCTGATTTCAAACTGTACTATAAGGCCATAGTCACCAAAATATGGTGGTACTGGTATAAAAATAGGCACATAATGAACATACATGTGCATGTTTCTTTATAATATAACAATTTATAATCTGTTGGGTATATATCCAGTAATGGGATTGCTTGGTCAAATGGTATTTCTAGTTCTAGATCCTTGAGGAATCGCCACACTGTCTTCCACAATGGTGGAATTAATTTACACTCTCACCAACAGTGTAAATGCATTCCTTTTTCTCCACATCCTCACAAGCATCTGTTGTCTACTGATTGTTTTAATGATCACTATTCTAACTAGCATGAGATGGTATCCCAATGTGGTTTTGATTTGCATTTCTCTAATGACCAGTGATGATGAGCATTTTTTCATAGGTTTGTTGGCTGCCTAAATGTCTTCTTTTGAAGAGTGTCTGTTCATATCCTTTGCCCACTTTCTGATGGGGTTGCCTTTTTTATTGTAAATTTCTTTAAGTTCTCCGTAGATTCTGGATATTAGCCCTTTGTCAAATGGGTAGACTGCAAAAATTTTTTCCCTTTCTGTTGGTTGCCGGTTCACTCTATTGATAGTTTCTTTTGCTGTGCAGAAGCGGTTAAGTTTAATTAGATCCCATTTGTCTATTTTGGCTTTTGTTGCCATTGCTTTTGGTATTTTAGTCATGAAGTCTTTGCCCATGCCTATGTCCTCAATGCCATTACCTAGGTTTTCTTCTAGAGTTTTAATGGTGTTAGGCCTCATATTTAAATCTTTAATCAATCTAGAGTTAATTTTAGTATAAGGTGTAAGAAAGGGATTCAGTTTTAACTTTCTGCATTTGGCTAGCCAGTTTTCCCAACACCATTTATTAAATAGGAAATCCTTTCCCCATTGCTTGTTTTTGTCAGGTTTGTCAAAGATCAGATGGTTGCAGATGTGTAGCATTACTTCCAAGGCCTCTGTTCTGTTCCATTGGTCTATATATCTGTTTTGGTACTGGTACCATGCTGTTTTGATTACTGTAGTATTGTTTGAAGTCAGGTAATGTGATGTCTCTAGCTTTGTTTTATTTTGTTTTGTTTTGTTTTTGCTTAGGATTGTCTTGGTTATGCAGGCTCTTTTTTTGGTTTCATATGAAGTTTAAGGTGGTTTTTTCCAATTCTGTGAAGAAAGTAGCTTGATAGGGATAGCATTGAATCTATAAATTACTTTAGGAGTATGGCCATTTTCATGATATTGATTCTTCCTAATCATGAGCATGTAATTGTTTTTCATCTGTTTGTGTCCTCTATTATTTCCTTGAGCAGTGGTTTGTATTTCTCCTTGAAGAGGTCCTTCACATCCCTTGTTAGTTGTATTCCTAGGTATTTTAATCTCTTTGTAGCAATTGTGAATGGGAGTTCACTCATGATTTGGCTCTGTCTATTATTGGTGTATGGGAATGCTTGTGATTTTTGCGCATTGATTTTGTATCCTGAGACTTTGCTGAAGTTGCTTATCAGCTTAATGAGATTTGGGGCTGAGATGATGGGGTTTTCTAAATATATAATTATGTCATCTGCAAACAGGGACAATTTGATGTCCTCTCTTCCCATTTGAATACCCTTCATTTCTTTCTTTTGACTGATGGCCCTAGCCAGAACTTTCAATACTATGTTGATAGAAGTGGTGAGGGAGGGCATCCTTGTCTTGTGTCAGTTTTCAAAGGGAATGCTTTCAGATTTGCCTTTTCAGTAAGATATTGGCTGTGGGTTTGTCACAAATAGTTATTATTTTGAGATATGATCCATCAATACCTAGTTTATTGAGAATTTTTGGCATAAAGGGCTATCGAATTTTGTTGAAGGCCTTCTCTGCATTTATTGAGATGATCATGTGGTTTTTGTCTTTGTTTCTGTTTATGTGATGGGTTACATTTATAGATTTGAAGATGTTGAACCAGGCTTGCATCCCCGGGATGAAGCCAACTTGATCTTGATGGATAAGCTTTTCAACGTGCTGTTGGATTCGGTTTGCCAGTATTTTATTGAAGATTTTTGCATCAATGTTCATCAAGGATATTGGCCTGAAATTTTCTTTTTTAGTTGCATGTCTGCCAGGTTGGTATCAGGAATGATGTTGGTCTCATAAAATGAGTTAGGGAGGATTCCCTCTTTTTGTATTGTTTGGAATAGTTTCAGAAGGAATGGTACCAGCTCCTCTTGGTATTTCTGATAGAATTCAGCTGTAAACTCAACTGGTCCTAGACTTTTTTTGGTTGGTAGGCTATTAACTGCTGCCTCAACTTCAGATATTGTTATTGGTCTATTCAGGAATTCAACTTCTTCCTGGTTTAGTCTTGCGAGGGTGTAAGTGTCCAGGAATTTATCCATTTCTTCTAGATCTACTGGTTTATTTGCATAGAAGTGCTTGTAGTAATCTCTGATGGTAGTTTGTACTTCTGTGGGATAAGTGGTGACATCCCCTTAATCATTTTTTATTATAACTATTTGAATCTTCTCTATTTTCTTTTTTATTAGTCTGGCTAGTGGTCTATCTATTTTGTTGATCTTTTCAAAAAACCATCTCCAGGATTTACTGATTTTTTGAAGGGGTTTTGTGTCTCTATATCCTTCAGTTCTGCTTTGATCTTAGTTATTTCTTGCCTTCTGCTGGCTTTTGAGTTTGTTTGACCTTGCTCCTCTAGTTCTTTTAGTCGTGACGTTAGGGTGTCAATTTTATATCTTTCAATACTTGCTTCTCTGGTGGGCATTTAGTGCTATAAATTTCCCTCTAGACACTGCTTTAAATGTGTCCCAGATATTCTGGAACGTTGTGTCTTTGTTCTCATTGGTTTCAAAAAACATATTTATTTCTGCCTTCATTTCATTATTTATCCAGTAGTCATTCAGGAGCAGGTTGTTTAGTTTCCATGTAGTTGTGTGGTTTTGAGTGAGTTTTTAATCCTGAGTTCTAATTTTATTGCACTGTGGTCTGACAGACTGTTATGATTTCCATCCTTTTGCATTTGCTGAAGAGTGTTTTACGTCCAATTATGTGGACAGTTTTAGAATAAGTGTGATGTGCTGCTGAGAAGAATATATATTCTGTGGTTTTGGGGTGGAGAGTTCTGTAGATGTCTATTAGGTCCACATGGTCCAGATCTGAGTTCAAGTCCTGGATATCATTGTTAATTTTCTGTTTCATTGATCTGTCTTGTATTGACAAGGGGGGTTAAAGTCTCCCACTATTATTGTGTGGGAGTCTAAGTCTCTTTGTAAGCCATTAAGAACTTGCTCTATGTATCTGGGTGCTTCTGTATTGGGCACATATATATTTAGGATAGTTAGCTCTTCTTGTAGCATTAATCCCTTTACCATTATGTAATGCCCTTCTTTGCTTCTTTTGATCTTTGTTGGTTTAAAGTCTGTTTTACCAGAGACTAGGATTGCAACTCCTGCTTTTTTTTTTCTCTCTCCATTTGCTTGGCAAATCTTCCTCCATCACTTTATTTTGAGCCTATGTGCATCTTTGCAGGTAAGATGGGTTTCCTGAATGCAGCACACTGATGGGTCTTGACTTTTTATCCAATTTGCCAGTATGTGTCTTTTGATTGGGGCATTTAGCCCATTTACATTTAAGGTTAATATTGTTATATGTGAATGTGAACCACCATTTTGATGCCAGCTAGCTGTTTTGCCCATTAGTTGATGCAGTTTCTTCATTGTGTCAGTGGACTTTACAGTCTGGTATGCGTTTGCAGTGGCTGGTACTGGTTGTTCCTTTCCATGTTTAATACTTCCTTCAGGAGCTCTTGTTTGGCAGGCCTGGTGATGATGATATCTCTCAGCAGTTGCTTGTCTGTAGAGGATTTTATTTCTCCTTTGCTTATGAAGCTTAGTTTGGCTGGATATGAAATTCTGGTTTGAAAATTCTTTTCTTTTAGGATGTTGAATATTGGCCGCCACTCTCTTCTGGTTTGCAGTGTTTCTGCCAAGAGATCCACTGTGAGTCTGATGGGCTTCCCTTTGCAGGTAACCCAACCTTTCTCTCTGGTTGCCCTTAGCATTTTT
>CAUYLG010047456.1:0-162500 GCA_963573385.1 Cacajao melanocephalus | reverse complement strand
ACTGTACCCTCTGCCTCCCAGTCTTAAGTGATCTTCCCACCTCAGCCTCCCAAGTAGCTGGGACTGCAGGCATCACCACACCTGGCTAGTTTTTTGTAGAGACAAGGTTTCACCATGTTGCCCAGGCTGGTCTCAAAATCCTGGGCTCAAGCGATTCTCCCACCTTGGCCTCCCAAAGTGCTGGGATTATAGGTACGAACCACTGCACCTGTCCCACGTGGGAACTTTTAATACCAAATCCCAGGTCCTATCCCAGAAGGACTGAAACAGATCTGCATTTGGACTAGAACCCAGAGTGATTTGATGCCATTAGTTTTCTCTTTGCTGCTGGTAGGCAGGTTTCATAGACTCAACGCTGTGGACCTATTTGGGACCCAATCATTTTCTGTCATGGGGGTCTCTCCTATGCATTGCAGGATGTTGACTGGCATCCCTGGCCTTTAGACCCACCCAATGCCAATAGCAACCCCCTCTCCCTCCAGTTGGGACAATCAAAAGTCTTTCCTGGCTGGGGGCGGTGTCTTATTCCTGTAATCCCAACACTTTGAGAGGCCGAGACAGGTGAATCACTTGTGATCAGGAGTTCAAGACCAACATGGCCAACATGGTGAAACCCCATCTCTACTAAAAATACAAAAATTAGCACGGAGCCTGTAATCCCAGCTACTCAGGAGGCTGAGACAGGAGAATTGCTTTAACCTGGGAGGCAGAGGTTGCAGTGAGCAGAGATCGCACCATTGCACTCCAGCCTGAACAACAAGAGTGAAACTCTGTCTAAAAAAAAAAAGAAGAAAAAGAAAAAAAGTGTTTCCTGACGTTGTCAAATGCCTCGGGAGGCAAATCATTCCTGGTTGAGAACTGCTGCTCCAGTGAAACTTACCAATCAGACTGTGTCATTGGTGTCCACGGTCCTTTTATTTGTTTTGTTGTTGTTGCTTGTTTGTTTGAGACAGGGTCTCACTTTGTTGCCCAGGCTGGAGAGCAGTGGCACGATTTTGGCTTACTGTGATTTCTGCCTCCTCGGTTCAAGTGATTCTCATGCCTCAGCCTCCTGAGTAGCTGGGATTACAGGCGCGCCCCACCACACCCAGCTAATTTTTTAAAATTTTCAGTAGAGATGGGGTTTCACCATATTGGCCACGTTGGTCTCGAACTCCTAACCTCAAGTGATTTGCCTACCTCAACCTTCCAAAATGCAGGGATTACAGTTGTGAGCCACCAGGCTCAACCCACAGTCCTTTTAAACATTACTGGTCTCACTCCAAGGGGCACTTTATATACTCGATCTGCCTCTCTGAGTAGTTTGAGGCCTGAATCACAGCCTGAAAAGGGGAAATTCATCCTTTTGGGTCTGCTCCGGAATAATCTGCACTGATCACATGGAAATCCCTGTGCATAGTTCCTGTAGGACCTAAACCCCAGTCAGTGCCAGAGAGGAGGAGTTTGGGGAAGAGGTACCCCACAGCAGCCCAAAGTAGCCATCTGGGAGCTCTGCCTGGCTGGGACTTCACTCTGGAGTGCACATCTTCATCTTAGCCTCAGTGACTCCCCCCCCCCGCAGACCCCCGTTAGCATCTGTTATCTAGGTCATTAGTTCCTAGCATGAAGACTAACACCCAGTCAGGCATGGTGGCTCACGCCTGTAATCCCAACACTTTGGGAGGTTGAGTTGGATGGATCACTTGAGGTCAGGAGTTCGAGACGAGCCTGGCCAATATGGTGAAACCTCATCTCTGTTAAAAATACAAAAAATTTACCTGGGCATGGTGGCTGGCACCTGTAATCCCAGCTACTTGGGAGGCTGAGGGAGGAGAATAGCTTGAACCCAGGAGGTGGAGGTTGCAGTGAGCAGAGATCAAGCCATTGTACCCTAGCCTGGGCAACAAGATTGAAACTCTGTCAAAAAAAACAAACAAACAACAAAAAAAACCCACACATACAGTAGGAGTTCAACAAGTAATTTTTGAATGAACGGATGGATGAGTGAGTGAATGAATGAAAATGCCACTATTTAATGAGCATGTACTATATGCTAGGTGCTTTTTCTTACTTAATTGGAATAACATCTCCTTGTAGGAGGTCTTATGAGCCCCATTTGTTCATTCAAAATAGTTATGGAGGCCAGGCATGGTGACTCATGCCTGTAATCTCAGCACTTTGGGAGGCTGAGGTGGGAGGACCAGCCTAGGTGACAGAGTGAGGCCCTGTCTCTACAAAAAATATTTTTTAAAAATTAGCTTGGGCTGGACACATGATGGTTCATGTCTGTAATCCCAGCACTTTGGTAGGCTGAGGCAGGCAGGTCGCTTGAGTTCAGGAGTTTGAGATATAGCCTGGCCAACATGGCAAAACCCAGTCTCTATGAAAAATACAAAAATTAGCCAGGCATAGTGGCACATGCCTGTAATCCCAGCTACTTTAGAGTTCTGAGGCAGGAGAATCGCTTGAACCCAGGAGGCGGAGGTTGCAGTGAGCAGAGATCTCACCACTGTACTCCAGCCTGGATGACAGAATGAGACTCTATCTCAAAAATAAAAAATAAAAATTAGCTTGGCATGGTGCCACACCCCTGTAGTCCCAGCTACTCAGGAAGCTGAGGTGGGAAGATCGCTTGAGCCCAGAAATTCGAAGTAGAAGTGAGCTGTGATCACACTTCTGCACTCCAGCCTGGGCAACATAACAAGACCATGTCTCTACAAAAAAATAAAAACAAATTAGCCAGGGGTGGTGGTGTGTGCCTGTAGCCCCAACTACTCAGGAGGCTGAGGTGGGAGGATTGCTTGAGCCTAGGAATTCGAGCAGCGGTGAGCTGGGATCGTATCCCTGTACTTCAGCCTGGGTGACAGACTGAGACCCTGTCTCAAAAATACATCTATCTTTATTAAGTACCTACTGCATTCCTGGCAATCTTCAAGGCACTGAGCAGATAAAAATCCCTGCCTGCAAGGAGCTTACCTTCTAGTAAAGCAAAGCTGATAGTAAACAAATAAGTGGGGAATGTAAAGGTGACAAGATGTGTTTTGAAAAAACATGAAGTTGGCTGGATGTGGTGGCTCACACCTGTAATCCCAGCACTTTGGGAGGACAAGGCAGTCAGATTGCTTGAGCCCAGAAGTTAGAGACCAGCATGGGCAAGATGGCGAAACCCCACTTACCAAAAATACAAAAAATTAGGGAATGCCTGGCCGACCAGGCGTGATGGCTCACTCCTGTAATCCCAGCACTTTGGGAGGCTGACGTGGGTGGATTACCTGAGATCAGGAGTTCAAGACCAGCCTTGCCAATGTGGTGAAACCCCGACTCTATTAAAAATACAAAAATTAGCTGGGTGTGGTGATGGATGCCTGTAATCTCAGCTACTTGGGAGGCTGAGGTGGGAAGATCACTTGAGCGTGGGACACAGAAATTGCAGTGAGCTGAGATTGCAGCATTGCACTCCATCCTGGGCAACAGTAGTGAAACTCTGTCTCAAAAAAAAAAAAAAAATTAGCCAGGCATGGTGGTACATGCCTGTAGTTCCAGCTACTTGGGAGGCTGGGGCAGGAGGATTGCTTGAGCCTAGGAGGCAGAGATTACATTGAGCTGAGATTACACCACTGCACTCCAGCCTGAGCGACAGAGTGAGACTGTCTCAAAAAAAGACAAAGGGAAAACATGAAGTTGGAAAAGGAGACAGAGTGATTACAGAGTGTGTCCACTACTGACATTTGGGGCTGTCCGTGTGCAGCTGCCCTATGCCTGGGAGGAGGCTGGACACCATCCATGGCCTTCACCCACTTGGTGGTATAAGCATCCCTAGCTATGGTGACCAAGTTGCCCCATGTCCTCTAGTGGCAGGGTAGGAAGGCAGTCACCCCTAGGTGAGGACCACGGCTCTCCCTCAAGTGTCCAGGGATAGCCTCTCCAAATTGGTGACACTGGAATCCAGAACATGGAGGAGCTGGGAAAAGGGCCTTGTGGATCTGCAGAGAAGAGAATTCCAGTCAAAGGTGCAAAGGTCCTGGAGCAGGAATGTGCCCCAGGCAGCAGAAAGGCCAGTGTGCTTGAAGTGGAGGTAGAAGAGGTCTGTCAGAACCTGCTGCAGGTCACACAAATGTACATGCCTGCCCCCATCTGAATCATCGCTAGAGGACCCTGTCACTTGTCACTTGATAGCTGAATTTACTGTCTGCAAATCCAGCCTCCAGCTAGACTCTTCTCAGGGCAGACAGGCTTCAGTGGCCCCTTTGTGAGCCCGGAAGCTCCCACTGCTGCCCAGGATGCCTTCTCCACCCAGGGCGCTGCAGAGACCACTCCTGCATGAGCTGCGAGAATTGGGCGGGACAGCCTCTGGCATCCCCTTCTGAGCTTCCAGCCTCCCTCAAGTTGTATGCCATATTTGCAGTGTCCTTTCATTTTTCTAGAGAGAGCAGAGCGGCCAGGGTTTTCATCAGGTCTCCAAACAGAACATGCGACCTCAGAAAAGTTTGGCAACAATTTGCTGAGTTAGGGACTGGCGAACTGCAGTCCACTACTAGTTTTTTATTTTTTTGGTTTTTGATTGTTTGTTTGTTTTATAAGTTGAAAGCTGAGGATAGTGTGGGCTTTTTACATTTGGAAATGGTTGAAAATAAGTATTTGGTGACACATCTATAAATTTAATCTCCTATGAAATTTACATTTCACAGTCTGCAGATAAGATTTTGTTGCAGGACAGGCTCGCCTGTTCATTTATCTGTCATATTCATCTTTGGTTGTTTCCAAGCTACATCTTCGTTTTTGGTCTTGTTCGGTTTTGAGACGGAGTCTTGCTCTGTCACCTATGCTGGATTGCAGTGGCACGATCTCGGCTCACTGTAACCTCCACCTCCCGGGTTCAAGCAATTCTCATGCCTCAGCCTCCCGAGTGGCTGGGATTACAGGTGTGTGCCACCATGCCTGGCTAATTTTTTTTTTTTAGTAGAGACAGGGTTTCACCATGTTGGCCAGGCTGGTCTTGAACTCCTGACCTCAAGTGATACACCCACCTCAGCCTCCCAAAGTTCTGGAATTACAGGCGTGAGCCACTGTGTCTGGCTCAAGCTACATCTTTGGTGGGCAGAGCTGAGTTTGCAGCATTACAGAGCAAGTTTGCTGGGCATGGTGGCTTATGCCTGTAATCCCAGCACTTGGGAGGATGAGGCGGGCAGATCACGAGGTCAAGAGTTTGAGACCAGCCTGACCAACATGGTGAAACCCTGTCTCTACTAAAGCTACAAAAATTAACTGGGCGTGGTGGCATGTGCCTGTAGTCCCAGCTACTTGGGAGGCTGAGGCAGGAGAATTGCTTGAACCCGGGAGGCGAAGGTTGTGGTGGGCTGAGATCACACCACTGCACTCCAGCCTGGGCAACAGAGCAAGACTCCATCTCAAAAAAAAAAAAAAAAGGAAGAAGAAGAAGAATTAGAATGAGCCAGGGGTTGTAGGTTTTTAGAACTCTCTTGCCTCATCAAATCAGGAGGTACATGCTATCCACAGGACATCCCTGGAGATGTCAGTCTTCATCTTGGTGAAGGTGACGTCTCCAAAGTTACTACTTTTCACTTTCTCTTCTCTATTCTTTGGAAGCAAGTCATGACATCCAGGCCACCCTCAGGGTGGTGGGAATTAAGCTTCCTCCTGGAGACATCATTTGATTTTGATTTGCAGGACAATCCTTTGAGATGAAAAAAGATTTGAGTTTGTGTATAAGAAATGATGTGGGACCAGCGCGGTAGCTCATGCCTGTCATCTCAGTGCTTTGGGAGGCTGAGGCAGGAGAAGCCCTTGAGCTCAGGGGTCTGAGACCAGCCTGGGCAACATAGTGAGACCCTCATCTCTACAAAAAAAATGTTTACGGTTAGCCACGTGTGGTGGCACTCACCTATAATACTAGCTACCTAGGAGGCTGAGATGGGCATTGCTTGAGCCCAGGGGTTCAAGGCTACAGTGAGCTATGATCTGCCACTGCCCTCTAGCCTGGGCCACAGAGTGAGACCCTGTCCCTAAAAAGAAAAAATAAATGATGTGGGTAAAGGCCGAGTACAGTGTCTCACGCCTGTAATCCCAGCACTTTGGGAGACCAAGGTGGGTGGATCTCTTGAGGTCAGGAGTTCAAGACCAGCCTGTCCAACATGGTTAAACCCCATCTCCACTAGAAACACAAAACAATTAGCAGGGCCTGGTGGTGCACACCTGTAATTCCAAGCTACTCAGGAAGCTAAGGTCGGAGGATCCCTTGGACCCAAGAGGCAGAGGTTGCAGTGAGCCAAGATCACACCACTGTACTCCAGCCTGGGTGACAGAGCAAGACTCCATCTAAAAAAAAAAAATGATGTGGGTACCACTTGCCTGGTACATATGGGCAATGGTATCTTGTATCATCATCATCATCCTCGTTTTTTTTTCTTTTTTCTTTTCCAAGGGGGGAAGGAGGAGAGAGGGGAGGAGAGGGGAAGGGAAGGAAGGAGGAGCCATCATCCTCTTTATTATTTTTTGTTATTGTCATCTAACAATAACAAAAAATAATTTTGCCAGTTAAGAGGCAAAGCTAGCATTTAAATCACAGACCCTTGCCTCTGCAAAGCTGCAAAAATAAATAAATCAGAGACCCTAACCCTGCTCTCTGACCACAACCCCCTCCCCACCTGTGTCAGGAGGCACGCTGAGGCCAGAATACCTGTGTCTCATTCCCAGCAGGCTGAAAAGGCCCTCCCAAGGTATAACTCGCCACAGGCCTACCTGCTTTCAAAGGTATTCAAAGCCAGACGTGACTGGGCAACAGAGCAAGGCTCCGCCTCAAAAAAAAAAAAAAAAATCCCATGGAGGAAACAGCCTCACAGTAAGTTAAACAAACAGAACAGAGAATGAGTCACACTCCAGGTAATTAGAGAAGGTGGGTCTCCAGGATAAAGTCGGGATGCTTTTCAGAGAACAGACACCACACGCCATGCCAGACAGTCCTGTTTCTGGCCTTGATCTTGGAGGCTCTTTATGATCCGACCCCACCTATCCCTCCACGCTTCTCTCCCACTGCTCAGGCTCCCCAGACTCCACAGTCCAGTCACCCTGAAGTCTCGTAGCTGTTCATACTGCCTTGCTCATCCAGCGCTGTTCCTGGAACTCCCTCTCCCATCAAATCTTACTCATCCTTTTAAGACAAAGCACAGGTCCACTTCCTCCAGGAAGTCTGAATTAGGCCGGATGAGTGTCTGAATGTCTCTTAGCCCAGTTGCTCTCAGCCAAGGAAACATCTGGTGGCATTTTTTTCAGGACCAGGGGAGCTACTGGCATCTAATAGGTAGAGGCCAGGGATGCTGCCCAACACCGTCCAATGCATAGGAGACCACCCCTGCCACCACCACTGAGAATTATCCAGCCCTAATTGTTGAAAGTGCCAAGACTGAGAAAACCCTGCTCTGGGCCTAAGCTCCCTGCATCTCCTTAGCTCTTAGAGCCCCTGGCCCGTGATAAAGACTCATAAATGAGGCCAGGCATGGTGGCCCATGCCTGTAATTCCAGCACTTTGGGAGGCTGAGGTGGGCCAATCACCTGAGGTCAGGAGTTTTAGAGCAGCCTGGCCAACATGGTGAAACCCTGACTACTAAAAAAAATACAAAAATTAGCCAGGCTTGGTGGCCCACATCTGTAATCCAAGATACTCGGGAGGCTGAGGCAGGAGGATTGTTTGAACACAGGAGGTGGAGGCTGCAGTGAGCCAAGATGGTGCCACTGTACTGCAGCCTAGGTGACAGAGCAATACTCTGTATCAAAAAAAAAAAAAAAGAAAAGAAAAGAAAAAAAGAAGAGTCATGCCTCTAAGTCCAAAAGCCATAGCTACTCAGAGAAGGAACAGCTACCCATCCATCATAATGAAATTACGTAATTCCATGACGTTATTCCATAACCCCGTGTTGGGGTTTCCGACCTCAGCTGCAGTAGGGTGCCTGATGAATTACTTCATGCATTTCTGGGACATCCAATTCCCTAAACATGTTCTCTTCCTCTGGACCATGAAGGTTGGACTTAAGCTGAAGTCTGGTCCATTTGGGGACGCCACCCCCCAGCTTCTGAACGGGGGACTCTCAACAACTTATTGTGCATGTGTTGAAGTGATTTGGTTTGGGGAAATGTTTTTTCTAAAAGAGAGACAGGGTCATGCTAGGTTTCCCAGGCTGGTCTCAAACTCCTGAACTCAAGCAATCCTCCCTCCTCGGACTCCCAAAGTGTTAGGATTACAGGCATGAGCCATCTCGCCTGGCCATGGAGAGATCTTCTGGGCCTGTCTGACCAGTCAACCTTGATGAGAGCGGCTCTGCTCGACTCCTGGTTACTGTTCAACTGCCTCCCCTGTGGGAGACTTGGATTAGATAGGCAGCCTCAAGGCTGGGGTGTCTGATGGCAATTGAGAGGCTGCTGGTGCTCGGGGCAGCATCTAGCCTGTCTACATCTCCAGATAGCTCCTGTGTGGAAGTGAATGGGGGAGGGTATGGTATGGGTTTCAGACTCTCAGCACCTGTTTGAGGGTATCTGACAGCATCTGTATTGGGGATACCTAGTATGTGTTTGGGAGTAACTGCTGGACCTATGTGGAGTGTCTGACATATTTTGGGGGTGCCTGGAAGCCTGTTTTGGGTATCTGATGGCAGATGGTATCTGTGTTTAGGGGATCTGATGGGTACGTTTGTTTCAGTGTCTGAGACCACCGGAGAGGTATATGATTCATTTTTTCTAGACCCGCCTTTCTGAAATCTATGCTGCCTCTTTTTGTTGTTGTTGTTGTTGTTTTGAGACAAGGTCTTACTGTGTTGCCCAGGCAGGAATGCAGTGGCATCATCACAGCTCACTGCAGCCTGGACCTCCTAGGCTCAAGTCATCCTCCCACCTCAGCCTCTGGAGGAGTTGGGACACAGGCAGGCGCGATTATGCCTGGCTCATTTTTAAAATGATTTGTAGAGATGGGGTCTTGCTGTGTTGCCCAGACTTGTGGTCCTAAACTCCTGGGCTGAAGTGATCCTCCCTTCCTCTGCCTGATTCGGCCTCTTTCTGTCAGGTGAGGGACCCTGCCCTCTGCATTTCTTGGACTCTCCCCGCTAAGACTCCCCATCACCGGGGGTGCCCGCCTTAGGTGCCCCCAATCCCAACAGGCCCCTAAGAGCCCACTGACAACCCCTCCAAGCATCCGTTGATTCCTTCAAAACACCCCTAGCTCCACTGTCCTCCCTCGGGGTCTCCCTGACCCCACTGTCCTTGCTCAGCGTCCCCCTAACCCCGCTGTCCTTCCTCGGGGTTTCCCCAACATTGCTGTTCTCCCTCGGGGTCCCCCTAACTGTACTGTACCCTCCCTTGAAATCCCCCAACCCACTGTCCTCCTCAGGACTCCCTCCCCAGCCCCGCTAATCACCCAGGCTTCCGTTAACCCCACAAAACCCCCAGTTAACCCTGCTGCTCTTCTTCTGGATCCCCTCAACCCCGCTGTCCCTCGGAACCCCCCAACCCTACTGATAGCCAAGCTCGCATGGATCTCCCTCAAAAAGCGCCCCCAACTCCGCTGACCCGCCCTTCAAAGGACGCCCGCACCCCTGCCGTGAGCACCGTCTCACTTCGGTACCCGCGCCCCCTTCTAGGCAGAGCCGACGCCCACTCCTAGGTCCCCGGGAGCGCCCCGCCCTCGAGGCCACGCCTCCTTCCGGGTCACGCCCTCTGGCCCGCCTCCGAGGCGGGGTCGCGCATGCGCTGCTCTCCCCGCGCGGCTTCCCGCTTCCGGCTCACGGCCGCTGGCGACTGTGGATCCGGGGAGGCCGGGCGGAGGCGGCGGAGGCGGCTGCGAGAGTGGCAGACCAGCGGGCAGAGAGCGGCCTGCGGGCGTTCGGGCCGAGGTGAGGGCGGCGGCGAGGCGGTCCCAAGGAAAACGGGGCTCAGGAGGGCGCCCTCGTTCTCTTCAGGGAACCCCGGGGGTGCCTCGGGCCTCCTGCCCGCTCCTGGGGGACTCCTCCAGGCAGGCAAACAGGTGCTGGAGTTCAGGCTGCTCCCTCAATGCATGGAGGCTCTAGGCGGCGATTGCAGGGTGCAGAGTTGCAGACGATGCCCGCCGGCTCCGTCCGAGCCCCAGTCAGCCCTGGGGTGCTGCGGCTTACCCTGCTCCAGGAGAGGAGAGGAGAGGTCACTCGGGCCCCAGGAGCGCCCGGGGCAGGACCCGGGATGGAGTGGAACCCACCGCAGTACTCAGCACCGTTATATTTCAGGCCTCCCGGGAGAACCCTCACACCCCGGAGCAGACAGCCCTCCCTGGCAGGGAGCGTTTGGGTGCAAAACTATGAGAACTATATGTGCCTTGGGTTTTAGTTTCTTTCTTGTGTAAGAACTCAGCTGGTGCTTTCATTGCCGACAGGAACGAGAAGCTTTCCCCTGGTCCTTGCATGGTTCGTTTTGTTTTATATTTTTAAATTTCATCTTTTATTTTAGATTCAGGGGGGACATGTGCAGGTGTGTTACCTGGATCTATTGCATGATGCTGAGGTTTGAGGTGCGATTGATCTCGTCCCCCAGGTACTGAGCATAGTACCCAATAGTTAGTGTTTCAACCCTTGCCCTCCTTTCTCCTTCCCCAGTAGTAGAGCCCAGTTTCTGTTGCCTTCTTTGTGTCCATGAGTACCCAAGGTTTAGCTCCACTTAAAGCGTGAAAGTGCAGTATTTGATTTTCTGTTCCTGTGTTAATTCGACTAGCCCTTGAGTGTTTTGCTGTAGCTATCTGCCCCGTTATCTCTTGCTTTATGGAGATTAAAGCCTGGACCACAGGGTTCAAAACATTCTTAAAGTTTTACCACGGAAGCAAAGCGGCCAACACAACTTTTCCCCCTCTGCCTTGTTTTCGCGGAGATGAAACTCCAGCCAGTAGCTGGGAAGGGCCCCATTCTCTTCCCATTGACAAGAGAGAGAGTTCAGGACAGTGTGGTCAGCCCATTGGTCAAGGGATAAGTTTGGCAGGTGTCCGAGTGAATGATTAATCCTCGAGCTATAAGAAGTGTCAGGAGCTATGGGCGCAGTGGTTCATGCGTGTAATCCCAGCACTTTGGGAGGCCGAGGCAGGTGGATCACCTGAGGTCGGGAGTTCGAGACCAGCTTGACCAACACGGAGAAACCCATCTCTACTGAAAATACAAGTTAGCCGGGCATAGTGGCACATGCCTGTAGTCCCAGTTACTTGGGAGGCTGAGGCAGGAAAATCGCTTGAACCTGGAAGGCGGAGGTTGTGGTGAACTGAGATCAGGCCATTGCACTCCAGCCTGGGCAACAAGAACAAAACTCTGTCTCAAAAAAAAAAAAAAAAAAAAAAAGTATAAGGAACACAGGCTTGAGGTCAGATCTGAGCTGGTTTCTGGTCCCAGTTCCACCACCTGCTAGCTGTGTAACTTCACTAAGTGTCCGTCTTCCCATCTTTAAAATGGGAATAAGGGTTGGTTGGAGTTTCTATGAGATAATCTGTGTAACGTGCATAACAGAAGCATCTGGCATATGGCAACCTTTCCATTAGGGTTACATGCCCTCTGCATATGTGAATGCTCCCAGGCCTGCATGTTTGGGTTAACATTCCAAATAATAAAGAGTTTGGAAAATTTGAGCATCTCAGATGTTTTTGGACCAGGTCATGGTTTACGCTTTATCAGTAGTTTGCTATTTCTATAGGTCAACAAGCCCTTCTGAGGAAAAAAAAAAAGGAAGATGTTTGTTCTAGAGCAAAAAAGACCAAACAGCCAGAAGGCGTGATACATTTCATTCTTGTAAACGTTACTTTGTTTTCGTTTTGGATAGCTTGTTTCACTTTTGTTTTCTTTTGAAATTAGTGTGTGATTTTACTTAATAAATATATATATTTTTTTAGAGACAGGGTCTCGCTCTGTTGCCTAGACTGGAATGCAATAGCACAATCATAGCTCATGACAGCCTCGAACTCCTAGGCTCAAATAATCCTCCTGCCACAAACTCCCAAATAGCTGGGACTACAGGCACACGCCTCCATGTCTGGCTAATTTTTAAAAAATTTTTGTAGGGTCTCGCTATGTTGCCCAGGCTGGTCTTGAACTCCTGGACTCAGGTGATCCTCCCACCTTGGCCTCCCAAAGTGCTAGGATTATAGGCATGACCTGCTGCAGCCTATGATTTTTGTTTTTTTTAGTTGACAGATAACAGTGTATGTATTTATCGCATACGACATGATGTATTCTTGAAAAATGCAAGAGGAGTGGATGTTATAAGTACTCTCACCACAAAAATGAGAACTATGTGAACTGCTGCATTTGTTAGTAAGCTAGATTTACCCGTGTTGTGGTGTATATATACTTCAAAGTGTATTTCTTTTCTTTTTTCTTTCTTTCTTTTTTTTTTTTTTTTTTGAGACAGGGTCTCACTCTGGCACCCAGGCTGGAGTGCAGTCATGTGATCTTGGCTGACTGCAACCTCTACCTTCCAGGTTCAAGTGATTCTCCTGCCTCAGCCTCCCAAGTAGCTGAGATTATAGGCGTGTGCCACCATGCCCGGCTAATTTTTTGTATTTTTAGTAGAGACAGGGTTTTGCCATGTTGGCCAGGCTAGTCTCGAACCCCTGACTTCAGGTGATCTGCCCACCTCAGCCTCCAAGAGTGCTGGGATTACACCCATGACTGGATTACATAACTACTGTGCCTGGCCATAGTTCGTTTCAAATGGCATACCTTAAAGAAGCAGAAAAGAGGCTGGGTGTGGTGGCTCATGATTGTAATCCAAGCACTTTGGAGGCCAAAGTGGGCGGATCAACTGAGGTTGGGAGTTCAAGACCAACCTGACCAACATAGTGAAACCCCATCTTTAAAAAAAAAAAAGAAGCAGAAAAGAGATGGGGTACCATGGCTCACGCCTGTAATCCCAACACCTTGGGCAGATCACTTGAGGCCAGAAGTTCGAGACCAGCCTGGCCAACAGGGTGAAACCCCGTCTTGATTAAAAAATATAAAAAGTAGCCAGGTGTGGTGGCGCATGCCTGTAATCCCAGCTATTTGGGAGGCTGAGGCAGGAGACTCACTTGAACCCGGGAAGCGGAGGTTGCAGTGAGCCGAGATGTGCGCCACTGCAGTCCAGCCTGGGCGGCAGCACAAGACTCCATCTCAAAAGCAAAAAAAAAAAAAAAAAAGAAAAGAAAAGAAAAGAAATTCCTTCTTTCTCTCCTTTTCGCTTAAATCGACTTGAGAATGTCCCCACTTTGAAAGGGGAAGTGGCACATACATTGTTTGTGGCATAGCTGTGGTATAATTTTCATTCTTGTCACACGGTAGCAATTATGGCTTCAAGGCCATTACCCTCTGTGGGCCAGGCCCATGGTGACTGGCTGCGCCTCCCTGGGTGTTTACCTACCACATGTTTAACATAGTTCTGATCCAGTATCAAGGTCGCCTTCATTCTCACTCATCCTGGGTCATGTTTCCATCTTTTCAAACTCTATGACTTTTCAAAACACTTTTGCTGCCAGCTCTCTGAAAATAATTTAAAAGCCCAGACACCTTATATTAGGTCTAGACGATCACTGTTTCTCTGTTACTTGTTAGGTAAACTTTACTTGCCCCCTGAGATGGTCAAGAGCTACCGTGTTTTGAAAACCCTCTCTCTATGTGCAAAACAGTGCCTGTGGAAGCAGCTGCCTGGAGGAATTTTTTTGGAGGAGGATTGTGGCTGATTGGGCAAGGGGGGGAAACTGGGTAAAATAATGTTCTCTGAGAACTTTCACTGACAGCAGTTGTTCTCATTTTTGTGATGCAAATTAAGTTGCATGTGAACTAAATTAAGTTTACTTGCTTCTCTGCTTTGGTCAGCGATAGATTCATAGTTTCGACTGAGGATAGAGTTGTATTCTGGTCATGTTCAATATGTTCAAAGTAGTAGATACACTGATTTTCTTTTTCTTTCTTTCCTTTTCTTTCTTTCTTTTTTTTTTTTTTGAGACAGTTTCATTCTATTATCCTGGCTGGAGAGCGTGGTGGATCGCAGCTCACTGCAGCCTCCACCTCCTAGGCTCAAGCAATTCTCCCACTTCAGTCTCCCAAGGGGCTAGGACTATAGGCGCATACCACCATGCCCAACTACTTTTTGTATTTTTTGTGTGCGTTAGAGATAGGGTTGCCCAGGCTGGTCTCAAACTCCTGGGCTCAAGCGATTCTCCTACCTTGGTCTCCCAAAGTGTTGGGATTATAGGTGTGAGCCACCTTGAATGGCTTGATACCCGATTTATGGTCATATATTAATATATAGATATATTCTAAAGGTTTCACTAACAGTACACATTTAACACATTGTGGATGGTTACATTTTAAATTCGTGTCACCTTTTAAATATAGCAGCTTTATTGAAATATAATTAGCAGGGCATAAATTTCACCTTTTAAAGCACATCATTCAGTATGTTTTAGTATATTCACACAGTTAAGCAACTGTCATCAGTATTTAATTCCAGGATGTCTTATCATTGTTTGTTTAAAGACATAGGGTCTTGCTGTGTTGTCCAGGCTAAATTCAAACTCCTGGGTTCAGATGATCCTCCTGCCTCAGCCTCCTGAGTAGCTGGGACTGCAAGTGTCGGCCACCATACCTGGCTCAGGTCATCATTCTTACGGGTGGGTTTCAGGAGGAGAGAACGTGAAAAGAGGGAGTTGGTCTGGAGAAAGTCTCAGGTCGAAAATGAAAACAAAAATTGTCCGGGCACAGTGGCTCACACCTGTAATCCCAATACTTTGGGAAGCTGAGGCAGGAGGACTATTTGAGACCAGGAGTTCAAGAGCAGCCTAGGTAACATACCAAGAATCCTATCTCTACAAAAAAATTTTAAAACTAGCCAGGTGTGGTGGCTCACACCTGTGGTTCCAGCTACTTAGGTGGCTGAGATGGGAGGATCGCTTGAGCCTGGGAGGTCAAGGCTGCAAAGAGCTGTCTCAAAATAAATAAATATACTATTGCACTCTGGCCTGGGCAACAGAGGAAGATCTCATCTCTAAATAAATAAATAAATAAATAAATATTTAAAAATGGAAAGGAGTGCTGAGCAGGTGCTCTCTCACTGCAGTGTCGGAGGGAAGGAGGGGAGGACCATGTCAAATTACTTGGCAGGCATCTAGCACCATCTTGCATACAGGGACATCCCAGTTATGCGCTGTGTACGGATACCTCTAATTTGCTGAGGTTCATTTGAAGAACAAAATTGAATTTAGAAACAACAGTAGGTTGGGAAGTTATCCACAGTAGGGATTACCGGACTCGACAGTCCCCTTATCCAGGGTGAAATGGATAGTGATGGACCAGATAGAATGTAGAGCAAAGGATTTCAGCATCCTTGGGTGCTGGAGGCAGCAAGGGGGTCAGCTCTGTGGCGCTGACAATGCCAGGTAGTGGTGACCAGTGGTGTGTCTATGTGACCCTTTGTGATGTCCACTTGGGGGCTCCTAATCAATGAGGTTTTGTTTGTTTTTGAGTTAGGGTCTTGCTCGATTGCCCAGGCTGGAGTGCAGTGTCATGATCATAGCCCACTGCAGGCTCAACCTCCTGGGCTCAAGTGATCCTCCCACCTCAGCCTCCCAAATAGCTGGAACCACAGGTGTAAGCCATCACATCTAGCTGATTTCTTTTATTTTTTGGAGAGACAGGGGTCTTACCATCTTGCCCAGACTGGTCTTGAACTCCTGCGCTCAAGCGATCTGCCTGCTTTGGCTTCCCAAAGTGCTGGGATTACGGACATGAGCCATTGTACCCATCCCTAAGAGAGATGGGAAGAAGGAAAAATTGGGACCCTCATACACTGCTGGTTGGTGCAGCTGCCTTGAGAAACAGGCAGTTCCTCAAAAGCTTAGCATAGGACCCAGCAATTCCGTTCCTCAGTAGATGCCTAAGAGAAATGAAAACACAGGTCTACACAAAAACTTGTACAGGAATATTCATAGTAGCATTATTCCAAATAGCCAGAAAGGAGAGACAACCTAAATGTCCATCTGTGGAGGAATGGATACATAAAATGTGGTCCCGCCATACTGTGGAATAGTACTTGGCCATAAAAAAGAAGTTCCGATGCACAGATAAACCTAGAAGAAAACATGCTCAGTGAAAGAAGCCAGTCCCCAAAGGCTACCTGTTGTATGATTCCATTTATATGAAATGTATACAACAACTGAATCCACAGGGACATAAAGTGGATTCATGGTTTCCAGGGGCTGGGGGTAGTGGAGTGGGGAGTGATGCCCAAGGGAACGGGGTTTCTTTTTGGGGTGGCGAAGACATTCTAAAATTGATTGTAGGCCAGGCACAGTGGCTCACGCCTATAATCCTAGTCCTTTGGGAGGCTTAGGTGGGCGGATCACAAGGTCAGGAGTTTGAGAATAGCCTGGCCAACATAGTGAAACCCTGTCTGTACTAAAAATACAAAAATTATCTGAGCATGGTGGTGCGTGCCTCTAATCTCAGCTACTCAGGAGGCTGAGGCAGGAGAATTGCTTGAACCCAGGAGGTGGAGGTTGCAGTGAGCTGAGATCCTGCCACTGCATTCCAGCCTGGGCAACAGAGCAAGACTCCGTCTCAAAATAAATAAATATAGGTAAAATAAAGTAGATTGTGTTGATAGGTGGACAACTCTGTGAATATACTAAGAATTATTGAATTGAGCGCTTTCAAAGGGTGAATTGTGTGTATGAGAATTCTATGTCAATAAAGCAGTTACAAAGAGAGGAAGAGATGGGATGAGAACTGGAAGCACAGTGGCAATGGGACAGAATTTTAAGGAATGGTTTGGGACTGAGTAGCAGGAAGGCTGGGGGCAAAGCTAAGAGAACCCTAAAGGAAAGGGGACCATCTTGCCCTGTAAGTGGTGTGGGGCTAGGTTATTGACATTGATTGATTACCTAATGCACAGGAGGATGGCAGCATGCCCACCTGCTGGTCCCTGCCATGTAGGACCACGTAGCAGAAGGTTACAAAGTGTGTCTGTGCCATCCAGTGTGACGAGGTGAGAGCCTCAAGGCAGGTATAGCCCAGGCGTTACCCAGAAAGCCCTCTTGGTCAGCTGCTGCTATTTAAAATTGTGATCATATAATTCATATACCATAAAATTCACCCTTTTACAGTGTGCAATTCAATGTTTTGTTTTGTTTTGTTTTCCAGAGTCTCGCTCTGTCACCCAGGCTAGATGGAGTGCAGTGGCACAATCTCGGCTTACTGCAACCTCCGCCTCTTGGGTTCAAGCGATTCTCCTGCCTCAGCCTCCCCAGTAGCTGGGATGACAGGTGCCTGCCACCACACCCAGCTAGTTTTTGTACTTTTAGTAGAGATGGGGGTTTCACCATGTTGGTCAGGCTGGTCTCGAACTCTTGACCTCAGGTGATCCCCCTGCCTTGGCTTCCCAAAGTGCTAGGATTACAGACGTGAGCCAGCACACCCAGCCTATTCAGTGGTTTTTACTATGTTCACAGAGTCATGCAGATGTCACCACTATTTAATTTCAGAACATTCTCATCACCCCATAAGAAAAGCCTACACCCTTAGCTTTCCCTGCCCATTCCCCTATCCTCCCAGCCTCTATCAGCCACAACCCTATTTTCTGTCTCTAGATCTGTCTATTCTAGTCTTCATGTCAATGGAATCTTACAGTATACTTGTATTCATGTGGCTTCTTTTACTTAGCATAATGATTGCAAGGTTCATTCACACTGTTGCCTAAAATTAGCTTTTTCTGTCTTTCTTTTTGAGATGGTCTCGCTCTGTTGCCCAGGCTGGAGCTATCATAGCTCACTGAAGCCTCGACCTCCTGGGCTCAAGCGATCCTCCCACCTCATCCTCCTGAGTAGCTGGCACTGCAGGTGTGTGCCACCGTGCCCAGCTAATTTTTTATTTTTATTTTTAGAGATGAAGCCTTGCTGTGTTGCTGAGGCTGGTCTTGAACTTCTGGGCTCAAGAGATCCTCCTGCTGGGTATGGTGGCTCACACCTGTAATCCCAGCACTGTGGGAGGCCAAGGCGGGTGGATCACCTGAGGTTGGGAGTTCGAGACCAGCCTGACCAACATGGTGAAACGCCCATCTCAACTAAAAATACAAAAATTAGCCTGGCATGGTGACTGGCACCTGTAATCCCAGCTACTGGGGAGGCTGTGACAGGAGAATTGCTTGAACCTGGGAGGCAGTGGAGGTTGCAGTCAACTGAGATTGAGCCACGGCACTCCATCCTGGGCAACAGAGGGAGACTCCTCATCTCAAAAAAAAAAGAGATCCTCCTGCCTCAGCCTCGCAGAGTGCTGGGATTACAGGTGTGAGCCACTGTACCTGGCCTAGTTACTTGTAATCTGTAAGAAGAGATTTGAAGGAATAGTAAGGAGCACCTTGCCAGAGGCAGGTACGGGCTGACCTGGGGCCATTTCACTCAGTTGACCTGACCTTGTGTGCTGACTGTTGATCCCTTCCCTGTTCTGGCTCTAGGAAGCCAATTAGATGCTTGAGGGGCTTCTTGCACTCTGCTCTCTGTTGTCCTGTAAATACCAACTGATCTGGACAACTGTTATCAAGTCACAAAAAGCAGAAACAGAGTTAGGTAGAAACCCAAAGGCCTTTTAGATAGATCGTGGAGCTAATCCAACCTGAACATTCCCAGGCCTGGAGTATTTAGCATGAGGGTAGCTTTCTGTTATTCTGGAAGGTTTGCCCAATGGTTGGGCCTGAAGACAAGGGCTTCTAGGACTTTTATTTGAGACGAAGTCTTGCTCTGTCACTCAGGCTGGAGTGCAATGGTGCGATCTTGGTTCACTACAACCTCTGCCTCCTGGAATCAAGAAATTCTCTGCCTCAGCCTCCCAAGTAGCTGGGATTACAGGCACCTGCCACCATGCCCAGCTAATTTTTGTATTTTTGGTAGAGACAGAGTTTCCACCATGTTGACCAGGCTGGTCTCGAACTCCTGACCTCGTGATCCACCTGCCTCGGCCTCCCAAAGTGCTGGGATTACAGGCGTGAGCCACTGCACCTGCCAGCCACCTCTAGTATTCTCTTGTAGCTCCTTCAAATGGGTGCCTTTTGCTTTGACCAAAAACAGAACATTTATACCATGACCCAATGGGTACACATACAATAATAGGATGCAAAGTGTTACCAAACAGTACTCATCTTTATTGTGTGTGACAGACTTGGATGCTTTATTTTTGGTTTTATTTTATTTTATTTTTTGAGGTGGAGTCTCACTCTTTCACTCAGGCTAGACTGCAGTGGCATGATCTTGGCTCACTGAAACCTCTGTCTACCGGGTTCAAGTGATTCTCCTGCCTCAGCCTCCCCAGTAGCTGGGATTATAGGTGCCCACTGCTATGCCTGGCTAATTTTTTGTATTTTTAGTAGAGACAGGGTTTCACCATGTTGGCTGGGCTGGTCTCAAAACTCCTGATCTTAGGTGATTCGCCAGGGTCGGCCTCCCAAAGTGCTGGGATTACAGGCATGAACCACCACGCCCAGCCTTCTCAGGTGTGTTCTATCATTCTCTCTCTCTCTTTTTTTTTTTTTTGTAGAGTGGGGGTCGCGCTGTGTTGCCCAGACTGGTCTCCCACTCCTGGGCTTAAGCGATCCTCCCACCTCGGCCTCCCAAAGTGCTGGGATTCCAGGTGTGAGCCACCGCACCCAGCCTCCACTTTGCTGTTTTATGTTTTATTTTGTGAAAAAAAAAATGTTTTTTATGACTTACTAATGGGTCACAGTTCACAGTGTCAGAGCCACCATGCCATAGAGGAGGAAAATGTTTAGAAAAGTCAAAGCTCTTCATGGTACAGTTCACAGCTCTGACTTTCTAAGAACAATATTCCTTCCCCAGGGCTGCTGTAGCAAATTACCTCAAACGTGGCAGCTGAAAGTGACATGAATGTGTTCTCTCACAGCTCAGGAGAAGTCTGAAATGAAGGTTTCTGCAGGGGTCCTCTCAAGTCGCTGGGACACAATTCTTCTTTGCCTCTTCCAACTTCTAAAAAGCGGCCCGAGTGGCCACGTCATTCCACACCCTCTGTGGTCACGTGGCCTTCACCTGTGTGTGTGTTTCCTGTCTGTATCTGTGTCTCTAAACCCCCCTCTCCCTTCTCTACATAGACACCAGCCATAGGCTCTAGGCCCCACCCTAAATCAAAATCTCATCCTGAGATCCTTAACTAATGACCTCTGCCCAGGCCGTTTTTCCAAATAAGTCTACATTCCAGGGTTCTAGGTGGACATGAATTTTGGTGGGACACTGTTCAGCCCACATCAGGAACCTCCTGTTTCTAACGATTTGTAAAGAACAAGCTTGTTTTGTTTAAGTTTTTGTTTTTGAAGCAGGGTCTTGCTCTGTTGCCGAGGCTGGAGTGCAGTGGTACAATCAGAGCCCACTACAGCCGCTACCTACCAGGCTCAAGCCATTCTCCCGCCTCAGCCTTCTGAGTATCTGGGACCACAGGCATGCATCACCACCCCTGGCTAATTATATGTTTTTTAATGCTATTTTTTATAGAGATGGGGTTTCACCATGTTGCCCAGGCTGGTCTTAAACTCCTGGACTCAAGCAATCCTCCTGCCTCAGCCTCCCAAAACACTGGGATTCCAGGTGTAAGCCACCATTCCCAGCCTAGAACAAGTTTACAAGTTATTGGTACTCATTTCTTAGGCTCTTTACAACACAGTGATTTTCCAATATTTTGAAGTTAAAGTAAGTGTAGCACTTGGGCTCGCTCTTTAGAACCTGTTAATTTCAGAGAGGAAAGAGGAGGTCTTCAGGAGAACTCCAGATCTTTTTTTTTTCTTTTTCTTCTTCTTATTGAGACAGAGTTTCGTTCCATTGCCCAGGCTGGAGTGCAGTGGCTCAATCTTGGCTCACTGCAACCTCCACTGCCCAAGTTCAAGTGATTCTCTTGCCTCAGCCTCCTAAGTAGCTGGGATTACAGGTACCTGCCAGCATGCTTGGCTGATTTTTTTTGTATTTTTAGTAGAGACGGGGTTTTGCCATGTTGGCCAGGCTGGTCTCGAACTCCTGACCTCAGGTTATCCACCCACCTCTGCTTCCCAAAGTGCTGGGATTATAGGCGTGAGCCACCACACCTGGCCTTCAGATTCTTTTTGAAAAGCTTCTAAATCTGAATTCTCTGTGAATATAATTTGCCTAAAGTATGAGTAGGAACTTGACACTACAGTTTGTCAAATGTCTGCCCATGTACCTATACTCCATATAATCTCTTCCTTCCCCTGCATTCAAATACCACCTTCATCAAACAAAAAAGTTTTATAGATTCAGAGAGGGGGGAAAAAAAATCTGTACCAGTTGCCTACCCCTGCACCTAGCTTACGAGCTGACCTTGAGACACAGGACATGTTAAAATATATTCAAGCTCACATCACTGCAATTCTAAAAGGAATACTAATGAAGGTCTTTGTAAGGTTCTGGAATTTTCCTAGCATAGGAGCTGGTTGCTGACTTACATTAATGGTTGTAGCCAGAATACTCAGGATGGTAGGGAACTTGAGATGCTCAGAAACCGACCACTGGCCAGGCACAGTGGCTCATGCTGGTAATCCCAGCACTTTGGGAGGCCGGGGTGGGCAGATCACCTGAGGTCAGGAGTTCGAGACCAGCCTGGCCAACATGGTGAAACCTCATCTCTACTAAAAATACAAAAATTAGCCAGGCGTGGTGGCAGGCACCTGTAATCCCAGCTACTCAGGAGGCTGAGGCAGGAGAATCACTGGAACCCAAGAGGCAGAGGTTGAAGTGAGCCGAGATTGAGCCACTGCACTTCAACCTGGGTGACAGAGTGACTCTGTGTCTCAAAAAAAAAAAAAAAAAAGCCAGTCTCTTTGCTACTTGTTTGGAGCCTGTTTGCTCCCAGTGTTGGCAATTTCAAGACTCTGGGATTCAGTAATGATTTCACACAGGGAATCCACTTTGCCACCCCTTTTATTCCAGCTCCTTCTGCATATCAGGGATAGAGCATTGGGATTTCCCAGGCTGCATGAGCCCAGTCATGTGCATTTTAATTCTTGGAAATAGGCCCTCCCTTCCAGAACAAACCAATTAGATATAGTAGACCAGGGACCAGAAAACTTTTTCTGTTAAGAGCCAGACAGTAGGCCGGGCGTGGTGACTCATGCCTGCAGTCCCAGCACTTCAGGAAGCCAAGGTGGGCAGATCACCTGAGGTCAGGAGTTCAAGACCAGCCTGGCCAACATGGCGAAACCCCGTCTCTACTAAAAATACAAAAATTAGCCGGGTGTGATGGCGCGTGCCTGTAGTCCCAGCTACTCGGGAGGCTGAGGCAGGAGAATCGCTTGAACCTGGAAGGCAGAGGAGGTTGCCGTGAGCCGAGATTGCATCAGTGCACTCCAGCCTGGGTAATAGAGCAAGACTCTGTCTCAATTAAAAGGAGCCAGATAGTAGGCTGCATGCGGTGGCTCACGCCTGTAATCCCAGGACTTCAGCAGGCCGAGGTGGGCAGATCACTTGAGCCCAGGAGTTGGAGACCAGCCTGGGCAACATGGTGAAATCCCTTCTCTACTAAAAACACAAAAATTAGCCAGGCATGGTGGCTCACGCCTATAATCCCAGCTACTTGAGGGAATGTGACAGGAGAATTGCTTGAACCCAGGAGGTGGAAGTTACAGTGAGCCAAAATCGCACCACTGCCTCCAGCCTAGATGACAAAGTGAGACCCTGTTTCTATTTTTTTTTTTTTTAATATTTTTTAAATACAATAGGTGCGTAGCCATCATCCAAAAAAAAAAAAAAAAAAGAGCCAGGTTGTAAATATTTCAGGCTTTGCAGACCACACATAGCCTCTGTCACAGCTACTCAACTCAAAAGCAGCCACAGACAACAGAGAAACAAGTGGGCATGGCTGTGTTCTGATAAAACTTTATTTACAAAAACACTTGGCCAGCCCACAGGCAGTAGGGGTTCACCAGCCCCTAGAGTATACTCATCATTTTTACAGTTCTGTTCCTATGGCCACAATGATCTGACTGTAAATTTGGCAAGGGATGAGGGGTAGGGAACAGGAGGCCCTCACCTGTCTCATGAGCTCAGCAGCTGCGTTCCAGGTTGGCCTCTGCACAATCTGGGCATATCCATGAGCAGTAGCTCACCAAGGGACCCCTGTTTATGCTGCAGTGCGTTTTCTAAGGGAATAAAGATCTGTTGTGGTATCTGCAAGCCTGGGAGTGTTCAACACAGAGTTCAGGTCCCCCCAAGTTAGAACAAGACCGGCCGAGTACAGTGGCTCACGCCTATAATCTCACACTTTGGGAGGCTGAGGCAGGAGGATCACTTGAACCCAGGAGTTCAAGACCAGCCTGGGCAACATAGTGAGATCCCATCTTTACAGAAAAGAAATATGTAAACATTAGCCAGACATGGTAACTACAGGTAGGTATTGTGCACCTGTAGTCCCAGCTACTTGGGAGGCTGAGGCAGGAAGAGCTTTTGAGTCTAGGAGTTTGAGACTGCAGTGAGCTGTGATTGCACCACTGCACTGCAGCCTGGGCAAGAGTGAGACCCTGTTTCTTTAAAAAAGAAAAAAACAAGACCTATGGCTTTCCCAGTCCATGGTATGGAAAGATTGACCTCTGTGAGATTTTGGATTAGATTGGAAACTCCCTGTGAAGGGTCTTTTTTTCGACAGAGTGTCACTCTGTCACCGAGTCTGGAATATAGTGGCTCACTGCAACCTCCACTTCCTGAGCTCAAGCAATTCTCCTGCCTCAGCCTTCTGAGTAGCTGGGATTACAGGTGCCTGCCACTACACCCAGCTAATTTTTGTATTTTTAGTAGAGACGGGGTTTCACCATGTTGGCCAGGCTGGTCTCGAACACCTGACCTCAAGTGATCTGCCCACCTCGGCCACCCAGAGTGCTGGGATTACAGGCGTGAGCCACTGCTCCAGGCCTGTGAAGGGTCTTTCTAAGGTTCACCTGCCCTGACATCATTTCAGTTTTTTTCCAGAAATGCAGTGCCCTTGAATAATTTCCCTGTCCATTAAAGGTAGTTTTTTTCCTGGTAATCTGCGTGCCTGATTTTCTGCCCTACCTTCTTTCTGCCTGTGACAGCTTGCTTTTTATCTGCTAAAACAGAAACTCCTGGCCTCTCTCAAGTGTTTGGCTTCCTCTGCCCTTCTTAGGGCCACCTCTGCTGACATTTATTTGCTGTTTATTTCCCACATGAAAATTGTTGGCTTAAAATATATACGTGTGTGTGTGTGTGTGTGTGTGTGTGTGTGTGTGTGTGTGTCTGTGTGTCTGTGTATATATATATATATGCCAGTGGAGCTTTCTGGAAGATTTCAGCTCTATAACTAGACCTGAATTAATCTTTTCAGAATCAGCTGTTTTCATCAAAATGTTTTTCATGGGTGGGGCGTCGTGGCTTATACCTGTGATCCCAGCACTTTGGGAGACCAAGCTGGGCGGATCATGAAGTCAAGAGATCAAGACCATTCTGGCCAACATGGTGAAACCCCGTCTCTACTAAAAATACAAAAATTAGTCGGGTGTGGTGGTGGGCACCTGTAATCCCAGCTACTCAGGAGGCTGAGGCAGAAGAATCGCTTGAACCCAGGAGGTGGAGGTTGCAGTGAGCCAAGATTGCACCCTGTACTCCAGCCTGGCGGCAGAAGGAGACTCTGTCTCAAAAAAAAAAAAAAAAAAAAAAAGAAAAAACTATCTGAGCAGTGGTGGTGCACACCTGTGATCCCAGCTACTTGGGAGACTAAGGCACAAGAATTGCTTGAACCTGAGAAGCAGAGGTTGCAGTGAGCTGAGATTGCACCACTGCACTCCACCCTGGGCAGCAGAGTGAGACTCCATGTCAAAAAAAAAAAAAAAAAAAGTTTTTCACCCTTCTCATTTTGATTTTTGTCCGGTCAATAGAATTAACATAATTGTTTAAAAGATACTCTACACTGCCCTTCCTGAGAAGGCCTCAGGGGGTAAAACTTTTGCTGGGACCTCTTATACTTCAGCATGTGGCCTGCACCCTGTGTCAAAAGAAATACCCACAAGGCAGATGCTTTTTTCAGCATCTGGAATATCTATGGGTGATACTGAAGGTCGCTCCATGCTGATACCAGAAAATAGTGGGAAATTTGCACAGAAGGAAGCAGAGGATCTCAGAACAAGCCTGGGCAGCGCAGGGCATCTCCGCCTGAGCCTTGACCTTAGGCACATTCTTTAGTCAGATATGTTAATGAAGTTGTGGGCCAGGTGCAGTGACTCACGCCCGTAATCCCAGCACTGGGGGAGGCCGAGGCAGGCAGATCACCTGTGCTCAGGAGATCGAGACCATCCTGGCCAACATGGTGAAACCCCGTCTCTACTGAAAATACAAAAAATTAGCCGGGGGTGGTGGCACGCGCCTGTAGTCTTAGCTACTAGGGAGGCTGAGGCAAGAGAATCGCTTGACCCAGGAGGTGGAGGTTGCAGTGAGTCAAGATCGTACCATTGCACCCCAGCCTGGGCGACAGAGCAAGACTCCATCTCAGAAAAAAAAAAAAAAAAAATGAAGTTGCACACCAAGCTTCTTCCTTTCCTTTCCCTTTTTCTCCTTTCTTTTTTTTTCTTTTCTTGACAGGATCTTGCTCTTTTGCCCAGGCTGGAGTGCAGTAGTGTGATCTCGGCTCACTGCAACCTCAGCCTCCCGAGTAGCTGGGATTACGGGTGCCTGCCACCACGCCTGGCTTAATTTTGTATTTTTAGTCGAGATGAGCTTTCACCATGTTGGCCAGGCTGGTCTTAAACTTGTGACCTCAATTGATCTGCCCACCTCGGCCTCTCAAAGTCCTGGGGTTACAGGCATGAGCCACTGTGCTAGGCTGGCCTACTTGCCTGCCTTCCTTCCTTCCTTTCTTCCTTTCTCTCTTTTTTTCTTCGGCAGGGTCTTGCTCCATCACCCAGGTTGGAGTACAGTGATGCAATCACAGCTCACTGCAGCTTCAACCTCCAGGGCTCAAGTGATCCTCTCACCTCTGCTTCCCAAGTAGCTGGGACTACAGGTATGCACCACCACACCTGGCTAATTTTTAAATTTATTTGTAGAAACAGAGTATTGGTCTTGTGCCCAAGGTGGTCTTGAACTCCTGGCCTCAAGCAATCCTCCTGCGTCAGCCTCCTGAGTGACCAAGCGTCTCTTTCTCATCTGTTGACTTCTTTTCTGGAGGCCATACTTCTGGCCTTCTGGTTGGATTTGGCCCTTTCCAGCTCACATCAAAAGGCTGTTTCTGCTAGTGGCTAATCTTGTCCTTTAGTAGTGGTTCTTACCAGTTCACCCTTCATAAAGCATTCTGGGACAACTCTGCCTGGCCCTATGTGGAGTAGTTAAACTTATTCAGCAAAATGACCTCATGCACCAAACGAGCAGGTTTTGGTCCTATATCTCTATTAGCCATCTTTGATTTTTTTTTTTTTTTTTTTTTTCTGAGACAGACTCGCTCTGTTACCCAGGCTGGAGTGCAGTGATGCCATCTCAGCTCACTGTAACCCCCACATCACAGCTCAAGCAATTCTCATGCCTCAGCCTCCCAAGTAGCTGGGACTAGAGGCACGTGCCACCACGTCTGGCTAATGTTTCTTATAGTTTTGTAGAGACTGGGTTTTACCATGTTGCCCAGGCTGGTCTTGAACTCCTCAGCTCAGGCAATCTGCCCACCTTGGCTTCCCAGAGTGCTGAGATTACAGGTGTCAGCCACTGTGCCCAGCCAAATGTCATCATTTAAAAAAAATCATTTTTAAGGGCACAGGTTGGTGGCATTAAGCACATTCCCATCAATCTATTTCCAGAACTGTCGCATCTTCCCAAGCTGTAACTCTGTCTCCATGAAACATTCACTCTCCTTCCCCGACCCAGCCCTTGGCACTCACCATTCTCCTTCCTGTCTCTATAAACCTGACACCTCTAGGGACCTTCTAGGATTGGAGTCACATACAGTTTATTCTTTTGTGGCTGGCTTATTTCACTGAGCATGGTGTCCTCAAGGGCCATCCATGTGTCAGAACTGCCTTCTTAAGGCTGAATAATATTACTGTGTGTGTGTGTGTGTGTGTGTGTGTGTGTGTGTGTGTGTGTGTGTGACATGTTGTTTTTCCATTCATCCATAGATACACACTTAAGATATTTCCAGGTTTTGTGTTTTTTTGTTTGTTTTGGGGTTTTTCTTTTGAGACAGAGCCTCGCTCTGTTGCCCAGGCTGGAGTGCAGTGGTATGATCTTGGCTCACTGTGACCTCCGCCTCCTGGGTTCAAGTGATTCTCCTGCCTCAGCCTCCCGAGTAGCTGGGATTACAGGCGCCCACCACCATGCCTGGCTAATGTTTGTATTTTTAGTAGAGGCGGGATTTCACCATGTTGGTCAGGCTGGTTTCGAACTCCTGACCTCAGGTGATCCTCCCTCCTCAGCCTCCCAAAGTGCTGGGATTACAGATGTGAGCCACCTCGCCTGGCCTTATTTCCACATTTTGGCTGAATAATCCTGCTGTGAACATGTGTGTACAAAATACCTGTTTGAGTACCTGCTTTAAGTCTTTTGACAATATACCCAGAAGGGTCATGTGGTAATTCTATGCTAGACTTTTTAGGAAGTACCAAGCTGTCTTCCACAGCAGCTGCCCCATTTTACCTTCCTACCAGCAGCGTATGAGGGTCCTGGTTTCTCTGCCTTCTCACCAACACTTGTAATTTTCCGTTTTTTAAAGTATACCATCTTAGACTGGGAATGGTGGTGCACTCTTGTAATCCCAGCAGTTTGGGAGGCTGAGGTGGGCAAATCACCTGAGGTCAGGAGCTCGAGACCAGCCTGGCCAACATAGTGAAAGCCCGTCTTTACTAAAAATACAAAAATTAGCTGGGCATGGTGGCATGTAATCCCAGCTACTCAGTGGGCTGAGGCAGGAGAATCGCTTGAACCCAAGAGGCAGAGATTGCAGTGAGCCGCGATCACGCCATTGCACTCCAGCCTGGGTGACAGGGCAAGACTCCATCTGAAAAAAAAGAAGGAAATCAAATAAAATAAACCATCTTAGTGGGTGTGAAGTGGGTGGTTTTGCTTTGCACTTCCCTAGTGGCACTGATGTCGAGCACCCTTTTCATGTGCGTATTGGTCACTTGTGTATCTTCTCTGGAGACCTGTCTTTTCAAGTCCTTTGCCCATTTGTGAATGGGAGTATCTGTTTTTTATTGTCAAGTTGGAGGAGTCCTCTTACTAGTTGCATCAGACACTGTCAGATCTTACAAGAACTTGAAACTGCGTCACAGGCTCCCGTGATCTTTGGCATTTCAGCCAGCAAAACTGGATCAGACACATGGAAACAGGAAGCGTCTAACCACGTCCCACACCGTATTTTGGGGGGCAGGATGAGAAGCACACAGAAATATTAAGATAGTTATGGGCTGGGGGTGGTGGCTCATGCCTGTAATCCCAGCACTGTGGGAGGCCAAGGCAGGAGGATCGATTGAGCCCAGGAGTTCAAAGCCAGCCTGGGCAACATGGCAAGACCCTGTCTCTACAAAAAAAGACAAAACAAAAAAAAAAACAACTTTTTTTTTTTCTTTTTAAGACAGTCTCGTTCTGTTGCCCCGGCTGGAGTGCAGCGGTACAATCTCAGCCCATTGCCACCTCCACCTCCCGGGTTCAAGTGATTCTCCTGCCTCACTCTCTGAAGTACCTGGGATTACAGGCACGTGCCACCACGCCCAACTAATTTTTGTATTTTTAGTAGAGACGGGGTTTCATCTTGTTGACCAGGATGGTCTCAAACTCCTGACCTCGTCATCCGCCCACCTCTGCCTCCCAAAATGCTGGGATTACAAGCATGAGCTGCTGCACCCAGCCTAATTTTTAATTACCCAGGGGTGGTGGTGTGCACTTCCAGCTACTCAGGAGAGAGGCACAAGGATTACTTAAGCCCCAGGAGTTTGGGGCTGCAGTGAGCTATGATTACACTACTGTACTCCAGCCGAGACTCTGTCTCCAAAAACTAAATAAGCAAGATAGTTGTGAGGTAATCGTCTTTTAGCCATGCTCGTTGGTGGATAGACATTCGCAGAGCAGTTAATTAATGAGCTGGTGTTCCCTTAGTAGGAAGCTACCCATGGTTCTATCCTCTGCCCTGTCTTGGTCAGTCATTTAACTTGTAACTTAGAAAGATAAAGATGTAGACAGCTTACTTATCAAAGCTGGAGACGACAGACAGCTAGAGGGGTGGCTTTAATCACCAGGTGACAGAGTGAGTACTGGGATGCTTAGATTCCTGTGCGTGGGTCTAAATCAGGGTTGCCCAGCTTAGACATTTGGGGCCAGATCATTCTTTGGAATGGGGCTGACCTGGGCACTGCAGGGCACTGAGCAGCATCCCTGCCCTCTACCCACCAGATGCCAGGAGCACCCCTCTTCCCCCCTCACATCCATAACAACAAAAAATGTCTCCAAACACTGCCAAATGGCTGTGGGGGCAGGAATCACTCCTGGTAGAGAATCACTGGTCTAAATAAACAACTGTATAAATTCAGGATTGGGAAATAGAAGCTAATCACAGCTTGTGAGGAAACAACCTAGGGGTTTCGGTTGATCATTTTTTTAAAAAGTCATAATAATACTAGTTTGAGGGCTAGGCAAGGTGGCTCACACCTGTAATCCCAGCAGGGATTGGGAGGACAAGGCGGGCAGATCATCTGAGGTTAGGAGTTTGAGACCAGTCTGGACAACATGATGAAACCTTGTCTCTACTGAAAATACAGAAATTAGCCAGGCATGGTGGCGTGTGCCTGTCATCCCAGCTACTCGGCAGGCTGAGGCAGGAGTGCCTGAACCTAGGAAGCAAAGGTTGCAGTGAGCCGAGCTCGCACCACTGCACTCCAGTCTGGGCTACAAAGTTAAATTCCATCTCAAAATAAATAATAAATAAAATAATACTAGTTTGAGCCAGTGGTTATAATACAGCTGTCTTCTCCCCTCCCCCAAAATAAAATCCACTCATGCAATTCAGCTATTCTGGTCTCAAGATCGCTTTAATTCCATCCCTTATCCCATTTAATCTCCAGGCAGCTCCATTAAACCACCTCCCTAGTCCTGCTCCTGGGCGCTCCTGGGTGCTCCTGGGCTCCAGGTACCACCTTAGACCCAAATTTCCGTCCCTTCCCTAGAGCGCCCTCCTGAGTGCCACACCCCCGTGCCAGCAGCTGCCTGCTGCCAAGCCCACCACTCTGGCTCTCCATCACCCCTACACCACCCCTCTCTGCCCCTCTCCACCTCTCCCCGCCTTTCCCCTGCCCTGAAGGTCCAGGTCCCCCTGCATCCACCCCTTCCAGTGTGCCCCACTTCCTATGCTCCAGCCATCGTTTCTAGAAGCATCCACTCCACACAAACCTTTCTGTGACTTCAGGTTTGACGAGAAAGTGACTCTCCAAGGGCCCCCAAGGCCCACAGCAGAACCTCCTGGAATAAGATATTCCCTCCACCCTGCCCTTTCCTTTCTCCTCTGACTGGCCCAGACCAGGTCCCTCCCAGAAGCCCTCTCTCTCCCTCCCTGAAGCCGGCATCTGTTAAGCACCACCCCCCACCACGTGACAGGCCTCATGCCAGCCATGACAACAGATACCCGCAGCTCAGCTCCCTGAGTTTCCCTTCTAAATAAACAAAAATACAGTCAAGCCTCAAGATTTGCAGAGTCAGTGTTTACTCAGACAGTTCTTTTGGAGATATACCCAGGAGTAGAATTGCTGATTGGATGGTAATTCTGTGTTTAATTTTCATCTACTTGCTAAAATTCTCCGTAACCTCAACATCAGTCCATTCGTACTGGTGCAGAGTGGAGAAAACACAGAGTTCCCATGCACGTTCCCTGCTGAGGCTGCTCGAGGCGACAGTCTGCCTTCCCATTCAGCCTCTCACGCTGTAAACGCATGCCCTGTTTAAGGTCTATGAGTGCCACGGTTTTTGCATTTTTGTGCTTTTTTTTTTTTTTTTTTAAGACGGAGTTTCACCGTGTTGGTCAGGTTGGTCTTGAACTCCTGACCTCAGGTGATCCGCCCGCCTTGGCCTCCAAAGTGCTTGGATTACAGCCGTGAGCCACCACACCCGGCCCATTTTTGTGCTTGTTGGTGACATTAATGTTGAAAATGACCTAGGAGGCTCATGCTTATAATCCCAGCAGATGGGGAGGCCCAGGCGGGAGGATTAGTTGAGCCCAGGAGTTTGAAGCCAGCCAGCCTGGGTAACATAGCAAGACCCTCTCTCTAAAAATTTTTTGTTTAATTAACCAAGCATGGTGTCACACACCTGTTGTCTCAGCTACTTGGGAGGCTGAGGCAGGAGGATCCCTTGAGCCAGGAGTTCGAGACTGCAGTGAGGTATGATTGCACCACTGTACTCTAGCCTGGGCAACAGAGAGAGATCTCATTTCTAAAATAATAATAAATTTTTTAGAAAATAAAAGGACCTTCAAAAATAATGCTAAAATGCTGTCAAGTGCCCCTGAATGCAAAGAGGCTGTGATGTGCCTCACAGAGAAAATGTGTGTGTGTGTGTGTGTGTGTGTGTGTGTGTGTGTGTGTGTGTGTGTTTTGGGGTGGATGATATTTTATTTGGGTGGGGTTTTTTTGTTTTTTGTTTGAGATTGAGTCTCACTCTGTTGCCTAGGCTGGAGTACAGTGGCACCACCTCAGCTCACTGCAGCCTCTGCCTCCCGGGTTCAAGTGATTATCCTGCCTCAGCCTCCCGAGTAGCTGGGATCACAGGCACACACCACCACACCTGGGTAAATTTTGTATTTTTGATAGAGATGGGGTTTCACCATGTTGTTCAGGCTGATCTCGAACTCCTGAGCTCAAGTGATTCACCCTCCTCAGCCACCCAAAGTGCTGGGAGTACAGGTGTGAACCACTATACCTGACCAGGATGATATTTTAAACAGGGTGGCCTCTGGGGCCTCACTGAGAAGATAGGCAGGCCAGACAATATGCTGTATACCTGTAGTTCCAGCACTTTGGGAGGCAGAGGCAGGAGGATTGCTTGAGGCCAGGAGTTCAAGACCAGCCTGGGCAGCATAGCAGGACCCTGTCTCTATTTCAAAGTTATTTATTTAAAAATAAAAATTGGCCCAGCACAGTGGCTCACACCTGTAATCTTAGCACTTTGGGAGGCCGAGGCAGGCAGATCACTTGAAGCCAGGAATTGGAGACCAGCCTGGCCAACATGGCAAAACCCCATCTTGACTAAAAATACAAACATTAGCCAGATGTGGTGGCACACGCCGGCAATCCCAGCTACTGGACAGACTAAGGCATGAGAATCACCTGAACCCAGGAGACGGAAGTTATAGTTAGCCAAGATCACGCCATTTTACTCCAACCTGAGTGACAGAGCGAGACTCAGTCTCAATAAAAATAAAATGAGAAAGAAGATGGAGCAGACAGAAGGAGCAGTGGCCACAGGGGCCTGGTGGGGTGGTGATATATTTGGGTAACATGGAGAAGGCCGGGGTGGGCGAAGCCAGATGGCCCAGGAGACTGGGAGAGTGAAGGCAGGTGGTAGCTGATGGGGAGATGGCCTGGGTGGGGCCAGAAGTCCTGGACACTCTGTAGGAGACCAGATGGTACATACCTTAGGCTTTGTGCGCTACATAAGGTCTCTGTTGCATATTTTTGCTCTACCAAAGCAGGTGCTGGATTTGGCCCGGGGGCCATAGTTTGCCGACCACTCTTGTAGGTCACAGTAAAGGCAGGGGTTCCTGGGGTAGGTGGGAGCCATGGCAGGGCTTTGAGCAGAGGAGGGACATGCCTGACTTGGTCGTTAGTGGAATCATTCCAGCAGCTGTGGAGGAAGTGAGCAGTGGTGCAAATAGTCAAGGATAGTATTTGCCAGGTGCCAGACAGCATTCTAGAATGTTCTCCATCACAGCCAACCCCCAAAGTGGGCATTACTTTTTTTGTGTTTGTGGGGTTGTGTTGTTTTGAGGCAGGATCTCACTCAGGGGGGATCTCACCCCAGCTGGAGTGCAGTGGCACAATCATAGCTCATTGCAGCCTTGAACTCCTGAGCTCAAGCCATCCTCCTGCCTCAGCCCCCTGAGTAGGTGGGAGCACAGGCATGCATCATGCTTGGCTAATTTTTTATTTTTTTTGTATCAATGGGGTTTTGCTACATTGCCCAGACTGGTCTCAAATTCCTCGTCTCAAGCAGTCCTCCCACCCTGTTGGAACAGACCACTCTGTCACCTTCTTGCCACCTCAGCCTCCCAAAGCACTGGGATTACAGGTGTGAGCCACTGTGCCCAGCCAGCGGGCACCACTATTACCCCCGTTCTACAGCTGGGGGAAACTGAGGCAGGGTGCAGTCAGGTCCCTCGCTCTGGGTCTTGGAGGTGGGGGTTCGAGCCCAGGCAGTGCGGTCAAAATGTCTGTTCCTAGCGCACCTGCCCTCTCCACCCAGGCACATGTTGCTGATGGAGCCGTTGGTGTGGATTCAAGGGGGAGAGAGGGAGGAGAGGAAGTGAGGGCAGCACTCATAGACGGCTCTTCTGAGTTTCCACAAATACTTGTTTCCTGGAGTCTTTCCCTTCAGATGTCTGCTAGTCACCTGGTGCCTGTTCAATAAGTTCCAGTGAATGGAAGGAACTCTGCCTTCACTTTGGCATTGCAGGTGTATCTGCTCTCCAGGCCCCAGGAGGCCCCACACCCCAGGTGCACCGACACTCGGCCTCTGTATCCCAGATATACCCATACTCGGCCTCTGTACCCCAGATGCACCCACACTCAGCCTCTGTACCCCAGATGCACCCACACTCTGCCTTTGTACCCCAGGTGTACCAACACTCAGCCTCTGTACCCCAGATGTACCCACACTCGGCCTCTGTACCCCAGATGTACCCACAGTCAGCCTCTGTACCCCAGATGCACCCACACTCTGCCTCCGTACCCCAGGTGTACCAACACTCGGCTTCCATACCCCAGATGTACCCACACTCGGCCTCTGTACCCCAGGTGCACCCATACTTGTCCCCCGCACCTCAGATGTACCCACACTCGGCCCCCACAGCCCAGGCAACCCATTCCACCATGAAGGGAACTCCCGGCTCCCAGCCTGTCTCAGAAGGACCCCTCTTTCCCTACCCTTGCCTGCTGCAGGACAGGCACCTCCCCAGTCTTGCCCTCAAACCCACCCTCCTTCAAAACCCTTTTCTCTTGAAAGATTTCCTTATCTCCACTGAGCCCCCTAGCCTGAAGCTCACAGAGGATTCTCCACACTCCAGACCAGACTCTCAAGCACTGAGTTGCACAGGGCATGTTGCAGTCACATGGGAAGGTGTCAGGCAGGGCACTTCCCCGCAGGACAGACTTCTGAACCCCGAGCCCATGCAGGTGGCTTACCTGTTCTGCGTCTGTGTTTTGAATGCACACACTCCACCGGAGGAAGCTGCCTAGAGGAGAAACACTAAGCCCCAATGACGGCCTCAGGCCAGCTGAGCTCTCGGAGACTGGCAACTAATCAAAAAAGGCCAGCTATATATATAAATATATTTTAGAGATGGGGTCTTGCTGTATTGTCCGGACTGGTCTTGAACTCCTGGGCTCAAGTGATCCTCCTGCTGCAGCCTCCTAAGTACAGGTGTGACTGGGGCTACAGGTGTATGCTACCATGCCTAGCTGAACAATTATTATTATTTCGAGACTTGCTTGTCTTGCTCTGTTGCCCAGGCTGGAGTGCAGTGGTGCGATCTTGGCTCACTGCAACCTCCACCTCCCCAGTTCAAGTGATTCTCGTGCCTCAGCCTCCTGAGTAGCTGGGACTACCGGCGTGCCCCACCACATTTGGCTAATTTTTGTATTTTTAGTAGAGACAGGGTTTCACCACATTGCCCAGCTGGTCTCGAACTCCCAACCTAGATGATCTACCTGCCTCGGTCTCCCAAAGTGCTGAGATTACAGGCATGAGCCCCTGTGCCCGGCCTGTTTTGCTTGTTTTTAAGTGACTTTTTAGTTATTCCAAAGCATTTGACTCTGTTTCATAGAAACACTCAACTCTTTTGCACTCATGGGTTCATGAATTTAGGCAGCACTTTGTCGCTCAAGTGCATAACTATGATGACAGGCGGCGATGGCATGCACAGCCCTGGGGACAAACAGTAATGGCTCTAGGTAAGCACAGTTTGCCGGCAGACATGGCCCTGCCCTGAGTCACACCTGTCCTGGAGAGAGGACGTTATGGGGTGAGCCTGTCAAATGGAAGCGTCTTACGACTCTATCTGCTGTGCTGGTCCATGTGGGATGGATGGCGGATGGCTCTGTTCAAAACTGTTTATTGTTTTTTTGTTTTGAGACAGTCTGGCTCTGTTGCCCAGGCTGGAATGCAGTGGTGCAGTGATGGCTCACTGCAGCCTCCACCTTCTGGGCTCAAGTAATCCTCCTGCCTCAGCCTCCTGAGTAGCTGGGTCTATAGGCATGTGACACGACACCCAGCTAATTTTTGTATTTTTTGTAGGGATGGGGTCCCACTGTGTTGTCCAGGCTGATCTCAAACTCCTGGGCTCAAGCTGTCTGCCCACCTCAGCCTCCAAATGCCGTTCGTCAGGAATCTTTCACTACAATTGACCCTTGAACATGGGTTTCCACTGCGTGGGTCCAGTTACACACAGACTTTTTTCAGTCCATTCAGTCGGCCCTCTGCAGCTACAGGTTCTGCTTCTGCAACCAAAGCAGATCAAAAATACAGTGTTCTCAGGATGCAAAACCCGTGGATATGGAGGGCTGCTTTTCATTTATGCAGGACAGCTGTACCCTGTCTCCTTTTCAATTTCTACACATGGGTTGCTCCCAAATAGGTATCCCCAGCCTTGGCCGAGTGCGGTGCCTCACGCCTGTAATCCCAGCACTTTGGGATGCCAAGGCAGGTGGATCGCCTGAGGTCAGGAGTTCAAGACCAGCCTGGCCAATATGGTGAAACCCAGTCTCTACTAAAAATGCAAAAATTAGCCAGGTGTGGTGGTGCACACCTGTAATCCCAGCTACTTGGGAGGCTGAGGCAGGAGAATCACGTGAACCCCAGAGGCAGAGGCTGCAGTGCGTCAAGATCATGCCACTGCACTCCAGCCTGGCCAACAGAATGACACACCATCTCAAAAATAAATAATTAAATATGTAGGTAGATAGTCCCTTCCTTGATGGTGACCCTGACTCCACGCATGTCTCAACAGCCTTCAGGACTTCTGAGCAGAGTTTCCTGGGTGGCATTTCAGACTGACTGTGTCTGCTGGGAGAACTGCTGTTCTGTTTCCCACCTCTCTCCCCTTCTCCCTTCCTTCTTCCAGGTCCCACCTCAGTGGCCCAAACTAGACATCTTCATCGTCCTTACTTCCTCCATCCACGCCCGTGTTTAACAGGGCAGCAAGCCCTGCTGGGTCTGCCTCTGAACTCCTGCCCCGACTTTCCGCCCTCTGCCTTCCTTAAGGACTTTGTCACCTCGCACTGAGGCTGCCAAACTTGTTCCCTGCCTCTGTCATCTCTCTGCCCCCGTCTAATCATTGGCCTGTCCTATCACCGGTTACCTCTGTAATGCAGGTCTAATCATGCCTCTCGCTGGCCTAAAACCTTCCCCTGGCTCCCCATCTGGCTGGAAGAGCACCGTAGGGCAGCATGTAAAATGCCACACATGCCCCTCCCAGCCTGCCTTTTGATCTTCATCTCGGGCCACATTCTTCCAGCACTCCCCGCCTGCCCAGCTCCTGCCCATGGCCCACGCCCCTCCCAGTCCCCTGACTTGTAACCACCTTAACCCAGTGTGCCATCATTCCCCCTGTTAATGCCTCTGCCCTTGCCCACTGTCCTCTCCTGGAATGACCTTCCCTCATCCTTCTTTCTTCTAATCACCTCCTATTCATCTCTCAAAACCCAATGCAAAGGATCCCATGACCTCCTGCCTCCAGGCAAAATGACTCACCTTCCTCATCAGGCCACACCAGCTCCCACTATTGGGGATCCCCTCATTCTTTGCTAACACACACCTCCTGATCACCTGCGCTCCTCTGGTCTGGATATCTCTTCTCATTTGAATACCACATAATTAGTACCACAACAGAATATGTTCTAACTTTATTTTTTCTTTTTTTATTTTTCAAGATGGAGTCTTGCTCTGTCACCCAGGCTGTATTGCGGTGGCATGATCTCGGCTTACTGCAGCCTCCACCTCCTGGTTCAAGCTATTCTCCTGCCTCAGCCTCCCAAGTAGCTAGGATTACAGGTGCACGCCACCACGCCCAGCTAATTTTTTTAATTTTTAGTAGAGACAGGATTTCACCCTGTTAGCCAAGATGGTCTGCATCTCCTGACCTCGTGATCCGCCCGCCTCGGCCTCCCAAAGTGCTGGGATTACGGGTGTGAGCCACCGCGCCTGGTGACTCTTGAGGTTTATTTCCCTATTGAATTGTCCCAACAGTCCCGAGGTGGATGCTGTTTATTGCTTCTGCACAGATGACTAAACAATCTCAGGAGAACCAGGTCATTAATTGGCCACAATCACAAAGGTAGTAAAAGCACAAAAGTAGGGGGAGCACTTTGGGAGGCTGAGGTGAGTGGGTCACTTGAGGCCAGGAGTTCAAGACCAGCCTGGCCAACAAAGTGAAGCCCCTTCCCTACTACAAATAGAAAAAATTAGCTGGGCATGATGATGCACAGCTGTAATCCCAGTTACTCAGGAGGTTGAGGCACAAGAATCGCTTGAACCAACCCTGGAGGCAGAGGTTGCAGTGAGCCAAGGTCGCGCCACTGCGCTCCAGTCTGGGTGACAGAGCAAGACACTGTCTCAAAAACAAAAAGCACATAGCAGAGTGAGATTCAAACCCCTGTTCTACCTGACGCCAAAGCCTGTGTTCTGGAAGAGAAATGTCATGTACCAAGATACCCCTAATTCTACAGCCCCCACCTCCACACTTGGGAAAGGAAACGGAGGAAGTGGATCTAGTATGAACAGAAGCGAGCTCTGTGATCTGGTGCGTCCAGTGGAAGTGGGTCCAGAGGTGGATCTCAGAGAAGCGAGCCATGTGAAAGCTGACACAGTACTGATTTGGGGTGGCATCAAAAAGGGTGGCCTTCCACTTTGAGCTTTTTATTTTATTTTATTTTATTTATGAGACAGAGTCTTGTTCTTTTGGCCCAGGCTGGAGTGCAGTGGCGCCATCTCGGCTCACTGCAACCTCCGCCTCCCGGGTTCAAGCCATTCTCCTATCTCAGCCTCCCAAGTAGCTGATATTACAGGCATGGCACCACCACACCCGGCTAATTTTGTATTTTTAGTAGAGACAGGGTTCCACCATGTTGGCCAGGCTGGTCTCGAACTCCTGACCTCAGACTATCCGCCCACCTTAGCCTCCCAAAGTGCTGAGATTACAGGTGTGAGCCACTGCACCTGGCCCACTTCGAGCTTTTTAAACTCTTATTTTGAAATAATTTTAGACTGACAGACGATATTTTTATGATTTTTTTATTTTTCAGAGACAAGAGTCTTGCTCTGTCACCCAGGCTGGATTGCAGTGCTGCAACCATAGCTCACGACAGCCTCAAACTCCCGGTTCAAGTGATCCTCCCACCTCAGCCTCCCGAATAGCTAGGATTACAGGTACAAACCACCACGCCCTGCTAAATTTTCATTTTTTTTTTGTAGAGACAGGGTCTTGCTATGTTGCCCAGGTGGTCACTGCAGCCTTGAACTCTTGGGTTCAAGTAATCCTCTTGCCTTAGCCTCCTAAAGTGCTGGGATTACAGGGGTGAGCCACCACGTCTGACCTGACAGATGCATTTTTAGAAGATTGTGCAGGGAGTTCCCAGATAACCTTTACCAGCGGTTCCTAATGTTAACTCTTTTTTTCGTAATCATAAAAGCCATATGACTGTTGCAGGAAATTTAGAGAATGGAAAAATGAGGAGAAACACCTGTAATGCCAAGCAGCTTCAGTTAGTTGCTATTTGTGATATCACCGTCCAGGATTTTCTTTGCTTCTTTCTTTTCTTTCTTTTTTTTTTTGAGACAGAGTTTTGCTCTTGTTGCCCAAGCTGGAGTGCAATGGCGCGATCTTGGCTCACCACCACCTCCACCTCCTGGGTTCAAGCAATTCTCCTGCCTCAGCCACCTGAGTAGGTGGGATTACAGGTGTGTGCCACCACACCCGGCTAATTTTGTATTTTTAGTAGAGACGGGGTTTCACCATTTTGGCCAGGCTGGTCTTGAACTCCTCACCTCAGCCTCCCAAAGTGCTGAGATTACAGGTGTGAGCCATCGTGCCCATCCAGATTTTCTTTCTTGAGCCAGATTTTCCTAAGGTTGCACTTACTAGCATAGTCCTTGGGAAGAGCAACTTGGTAATGCAGGTTTAAAAAATCAGAAAGGATCTGTAACCTTTGCATCCATATCCCATCTCACGGAGACTCACGTATGAAATTGGGATGCATCAAATGTCTAACAGCAGGGAAATGATAAAAGTGATACTTACAAAGCCCATACCAACGTGAGATACTCATATGTTCCCTGCAGTTACAACTGTGAAGATATACACCCATGTCAATAAACATAGGGGCATAGATACATTTGTAAGTGATGGTAGTAAGAGTGCCGGTCGATTTTAATTTAATTTTAAATTTTAGTTCACTCTTGTACTGTTCATTAAGAAGGCTCAAATTCAGGCAACAGTGCTATAGGTGACATTTTTTCATGAGCCCTTATCAGTATTTCCTGAGAGCCATTTCTTATCAGCCAGGAATCTTTGCGGGTGAAGAGTTTGTACCACATTTGTACGTTTTTAAGACCATAACATGCAGGCAACTGGTTTTATGCCCAAGAATGTTCCACTTTGTTCTTTTTTTTTCTCTAATCCCCCTAAGGTGACTCACCTAGAGCAGTTTGCCATAGTTCTTATCTTTATTAAACAAGAGTAGAGCTCTGGCTTGGCCTTACACGTTTAGAGAAATGCCTTTTATATCAATGGGAAAAAGGTAGGGGGTCTCCCCCTACTCCCCCACAAAAACAGCACAAACAAACCTTTGAAGTTAAAGCTTATTAAGAATGATGAGAGGCTGGGCACAGTGGCTCATGCCTATAATCTCAGCACTTTGGGAGGCCAAGGCAGGAGCATCACTTGAGGCTTAGAGTTCAAGACCAGCCTGGGCAACATAGCAACACCCTATCTCTACAAAAAAAAAAAAAAAAAAAAAACCATAAAAATTAGCCAGGCATGCTGGTGCATGCCTGTAGTCCCAGCTACTCAGGAAGCTGAGACAGCAGGATTGCTTAAGCTCAAGAGTTTGAGGCTGCAGTGACCTATGAACGCACCACTGCACTCCAGCCTGGTCAACAGAGCAAGACCCTGTCTCAAAAACAAAAAAAGCACCAAAGAATGATGAGAATTTACTTTTAGGTATTATACCAGACACCTAATCCACATCCAGTTAGCAGCAAGCGTGTATTGTACTGTGAGATGTCCCTTACTCTTGGGACGAGACTGGTCCTGGAAGGAAAAGTGGCTTCTGTTGGTTTCCATGGAGCATGAGGTTTCTCACTGTAGACTCTTGAGTTCTTAGTTATGCTGTCAAATATTCCAAAATCACAGGTCACCTTGCAGCGTTGACAGGTTCTACAGACCCTTCTGAATGTCAGAGAAAGTTAAGTTTGAACTCTTGGGGTGGAGGAGCCCAAGTCAGGCGCTTTGGGGTTAGAGATGACCCCGCCCTCCTTTTTCCCTCATAAACTCGAGGCGGGGAAAACCCAGAGCCCCACTTGCAGGCAAGAATGTGGTTCCAGCTGGCCTTTTTGCTGTTGCAGAACCTGCCAGGAAAGCCACACACAGGATGTTTTGGGGCCCAATTCACTGCAGGCTCCTGGAGAGCCCCCAGTGAAGAAAACAATCTCCCTGAGGTCAAACATTGCCCCAGCAGCCTAACTTTTTTTGCAAGTTGGGTCCAAGGGCAGGTGTGTCTATCTACCCAGTGCCCTGGAGGGGGCATGTCTTTGGGCTTTGTGTGTCCAGGCACTGTCCAGAAAAAAAAGACTTCCTTGGCCAGGCTCAATGGCTCACGCCTGTAATCCCAGCACTTTGGGAGGCTGAGGTGGGAGGATTGCTTGTGCACAGGAAACAGTGTTTCAAGACCAGCCTGGGTAATATAGCGAGACCCTGTCTTTACAGAAAATATGAAAATTAGCATGGGGAGTGCTGTGTGCCTGTAGTTCCAGCTACTTGGGAGGTGAGGTGGGAGGATCGCTGGAGCTCAGGAGTTCGAGGCTGCAGTGAGCTATGATCAGGCCATTGCACTCCAACCTGGATGACAGAATGAGACCCTGTCTCTAAAAAAAGAAAACCAGGCACGGTGGCAGCTCATACCTGTAATCTCAGCACTTTGGGAGGCTGAGGCAGGCAGATTGCTTGAGCTCAGGAGTTTAAGACCAGTCTGGGAAACATGGTAAAACCCATCTCTACTAGAAATACAAAAATTAGCCAGGTGTGGTGGCACACACCTGCAAGCCCAGATACTTGGGAGGCTGAGGCACAAGAATTGCTTGAATCTGGGAGGCGGAGTCTGCAGTGAGCCAATATTATGCCACTGCACTCCAGCCTGGATGACAGAGTGAGACTCTCTCAAAAACGGAAAACAAAAAAGAGAGAGAGAGAGAAAGGAAAAAAAAAATGAAAATAACCTCTCTTTTAAAGGAATGGAATAAGAGTGTGTAACAGGTCAAACCTCTGGGCAAACATGTTCAGAACTTAAATAAACAGTAAAAAGAATAAGATATTAAAACCAGAAAGTAGTTCAACAGTTAATTCCTGCTATAATGTTGAGAATGTGTAAGGATTTTCCTGTTTATGTGAATGGGGGTGGGTGGTAGCTAAGTTGAAGGGTCCCACAATTTCACTTAAGAAATAGCAGTGCTTATAATGCACTTCTTCAGGCAGTTTTTAACTCGATTTTCTTGGGTGGTAGTTTGTGTTCCCATCTGTCGAGCTGGGCGCCCACTCGCTTCCTGGCTGTGGCCTTCCGTCACCTTCCAGCAGGGCCTGGTGACCCCACAGCCAGGAGATTGCATGGAGATTGTCTTCCTTCTGAAACGGACTCTCCCTTGTCTCCCAGGCTGGAGTGCAGTGGTGTGAACATAGCTCACTGCAGCCTCCAACTCCTGGGCTCAAATGATCTTCCCACCTCAGCCTTCCAAAGAGGTTTTCCTTTTATAACTGGAACTTAAAATCCCACCAAAGATAATGGCCCTGAAGCTGTCTTTTGTTGTTAATACTTCAGGAGGCTGAGGCAGGAGGATCGCTTGAGCCCTGGAGTTGGAGGCTGCAGCGAGCTATGACCACGCCACTGCACTCCAGCCTGGGTGACAGAGCAAGACTGTCTCAATAAAAGGACAGTGAAGTGGCCAAGAAGGAGATCACGCTGGGCCCCTGCAGGTCGCACGTTTGGGTGTCCTCCCTGATCTCTCTCCTCACTCCACCTGCTGCCCTCCCCGACTGCACCCTTCGTCACAGGGCTGGGGTAGCCTGTGTGACTGGGTATTCATGCCGCAACGGGCTGAGCAGATAGACCTGCCGTAGTGCCAGTGCCCAGAGAGGAGCAGCACCTGACCCTTGCTATCAGGGAGGTCAAGGTGCAGCGCGGTGCCATAAAGGCAGGAGTATGCTGAGCTGTAAAGGAAGCCTGCAGGCCTAGGCTATGGGATCCAGAGCCAGGGGCGAGCCGTGCAGAAGGACTCTGACCTGGCCCCACAGCTGCCCAGATAAGGGAGGCGCCGTGAGCCAAGGGGCCGGGGGATCTGAGGCTCCCTGGATGGCATGTCAGCATAGTTGGGGTGCAGGGTACAAAACATGGCAAGAGATGAGGCCAGGGAGGGTCTGGACCCCGTAGATTGGGCAGGATGAGAATGAGTGAGTCTGGATGGGCAGCCACCTATGGTGATCTCAGCCTACACTAAGTGACCGGGGGGCAGCCCCAAAGCTTGTTAAACAGACAGAAGTCTGGGTGCAGTGGCTTACACCTGTAATTCCGGCACTTTGAGAGGCTGAGGCGGGAGGATCACTTGAGGTCAGGCGTTTGCGACCAGCGTGGCCAACATGGTGAAACCTCATCTCTACTAAAAATATAAAAATTAGCTGGGTGTGGTAGCAGGCACCTATAATCTTAGCTACTCTGGAGGCTGAGATGGGAGAATCGCTTGAACCCAGGAAGCAGAGGTTGCAGTGAGCCGAGATCATACTGCTGCACTCCAGCCTGGGCAATAGAGCGAGACTTCATCTCAAACAAACAAACAAACAAACAAAAAACAGGCAGAAGGCAAGACCAGGGGCTGACTGGACTTCAGGTCATCATCCCATAGGCGCCCCAAGCTGTGGCTCATGTCACTGGCACAGAGGGAGGGCCCCACACCCATGAGAGGAGGCTCTAGAAGATCCCACAGGAGGGCACAGAGGGCAGTGGCATGCATGCCACAGACAGGGCACTGTCTCCTGCGCAGTGAGTTCTGGTTCTTAATTCAGAGCACCCCTGTGCACATGCCTCACCAAAAACTCACTGTGTTGTGTTCAACAAGCCTCAGTGTGTCCGAGAAGTTTTTTTTGTTGTTTGTTTGTTTGTTTTGAGATAGAGTGTCTCTCTTGTCGCTCAGGGTGGAATGCAGTGGCGCAATCTCAGCTCACTGCAATCTCCGCCTCCTGGGTTCAAGTGATTCTCCTGCTTCAGCCTCCCGAGTAGCTAGGATTACAGGTGCCCACCACTACGCCCAGCTAATTTTTGTATTTTTAGTAGAGACGGGATTTTGCCACGTTGGCCAGGAGATAGTGCCCTCAGGTGATCCGCCTGCCCTCAGGTGATCCACCTGCCTTGGCCTCCCAAAGTGCTGGGATTACAGGCGTGAGCCACCGAGCCCGGCCAGAGTACTTTTTTTGTTTGTTTTTAATTGATGTGTGCCTCAATGTACTTTTTTAAAAATGAACCTGTTGCTTGGAATAGTTTTCAATTTACAGAAAAGTTGCATAGATAGAACAAAGAATGTTCACATACCCCACACCTAGTTTCCCCTAACGTTAATAGTCACTATTGACTAAACTCCCAGGCTTTATCCAAATTTCAACTATTTTTCTGCTCCAGAATCCAACCCAGGCTACCACGTTGCACCTGGTGGATTTAACTTTTGAGATACTTCCATGTCGTTTTTTTTTTCTTTAAAAGAGATAAAGGCTTGCTCTGTCACCCAAGCTAGAGTACGGCGGCACGATCACGGTTCACTGCAGCCTCAACCCGCCAGGCTCAAGCGATCCTCCTGTGTCAGCCTTCTGAGTACTTGGGACTATAGGCATGCGCTAATTTTTTTTTTTTTAAGTAGAGATGCAGTCTCGCCATGTTGGCCAGGCTAATCTCAAACTCTTGACCTCAAGTGATCCACCCACCTCAGCCTCCCAAAGTACTGGGATTACAGGCGTGAGCCTCTCCACCCAAAATTAACTCAGGCCAGGCATGGCGTTACCTGTAATCCCAGCACTTTGGGAGGCTGAGGTGGGAGGACAGCTAAAGCCTGGAGTTCAAGATCAGCCTTGGTAACATAAGGAGACCCTGTGTACAAAAGAATCTGAAAAATTAGCTGGGCATGGTGGTATGCACCTGTACTCCCAGCTGCTTGGGTAGCTGAGGCCACAGGACTGCTTGAGCCCAGGAATTCATAACTACAGTAAGCTGTGACTGTGCCACTGTACTCCAGCCTGGATGACAGAACAAGACCCTATCTTCAAATAAATAAATAAAATGGAACAATAATGCCCTCATCCATAGACAATAAATAAATAAATAAACCTCAAACTAAACTTTGTACTTTATAACAAAAATGAACTGAAGCACTTTGGGAGGCCAAGGCAAGAGCATCACTTGAGTCCAGGAGTTCAAGACCAGCCTTTGCAGCATAGCCAGACCCCATCTGTAAATTAGCCAGGCATGATGGCATACACCTGTGGTCCCAACTACTCAGGAGGCTGAAGTGGGAGGGTCACTTGAGACAAGGAAGTCGAGGCTGCAGTGAGCTGTGATGGTGCCTGTGTGCTACAGCCAGGGTGACAGAGTGAGACCCTGTTTCAAAATATAAAAAGCTAAAATAATAGTAGTACCTACTATTGAGTCATTGTGATGACTGCAGGACTTAAGAAATATTCAGTGAGGGGCGGGCATGGTGGCTCATCCCTGTAATCCCAGCACTTTGGGAGGCTGAGGTGGACAGATCACAAGGTCAGGAGTTCGAGACCAGCCTGACCAACATGAAACGCTGCCTCTACTAAAAATACAAAAATTAGCTGGATTCGGTAGTGGGTGCCTGTAATCCCAACTACTCAGGAGACTGAGGCAGGCAGGAAGGAAGGAAGGAAGAGGAAGGAGGGAGGGAGGGAGGAAAGGAAGGAGAGAAGGAGGGAAGGAAGATAGGAAGATTAAGTGGGAGGCTGAGGCAGGCAGATCACTTGAGGTCAGGCATTCGAAACCAGCCTGGCCAACATGGTGAAACCCCATCTCTACTAAAAACACAAAAATTAGCCAGGTGTGGATGCGGGCAGCTGTAATCCCAACTACTCAGGAGGCTGAGGCAGGAGAATCACTTGAACCTTGGAGACGGAGGTTACAGTGAGCCGAGATTGTGCCACTCCACTCCAGCCTGGGTGACGGAGTGAGGCTCCATCTCAAAACAAAAGCAAAAACAAAACAAACAAGAAAGAAATATTAAGTGCTCAGAACACAGCCTGGAATGCAAGAAGCACTCAATACGTAGTTCCTGTTGCTACAGATTACCACAATTGTTTCTAATGGTATTTTTGGGGTTTGACATGTAATTTGGGGTAGGAGGCTTTTCGTTTTGTTTTTTGTTTTTGGACAGTACCAGGTTTGGGAAGAATATTCTGAGTCATACTTACCTTCTAAGCTGCAACATGTCTTTTTTAATTTTTCTTTGTCCCCTGAGGTGTGGGATGAAGAGGTTTTTTTTTTTTTCCTCCTACCTTTTAATTCTTTTTAATACTATCTTGCTTGTGTAACATCAAAATGAGGCAGGGAAGAAAAATCAATGAGTCGTCTTCTCATCGATTTAGTCTATTCTCAGGTGGCTGAAAAGCCAGGAGCTGTGAACTGAAAGCTTCATCTGGCATCAGATTTTCTTTAATTGTCTCTCGATCCCTCGCCGGTAAGCCAGTGCTTGCTAGAACTCTCTAGAGCCAGGTTGCACTCTGAGCTTAAAAGAAAGTCTTGGCTGAAACAAAGAACAGACGATGGGTGGGGACAGAAAACCTCCCTAAATGTGAGAAAAGGAGCCGTTGTTTCTGAGGCCAAGCCTTGAACATTTGTCTGGGTCACTTGTTTCTGTCTTTTTGTTTTTGTTTGTTTCAGAGAAAGGGTGTCACTGTGTTGTCCAGGCTGGAGTACAGGGATGCCGTCACCGCTCACTGCAGTCTCAACCTCCTGGGCTCATGGGATCCTCCTGCCTCAGCCTCCCAAAGTACTCAGATTACAAACTTGAGCCACCACACCCAGCCCCATTTGTTTCTTGAGTAGTCCTTTGCGGAAAACTGTGGAGACTTATGTACCAGGGCCTAGCTGCCTTCAAAAGATGTTTGGGGTCTCTTTACAAGCGAGAGGCTATAGGAATCTGCAATTTAGGATAGGCAATTCTCTTTTTTTTTTTTGAGACTGAGTCTCTGTCTGTCACCCAGGCTGGAGTGCAGTGGCACAATCTCAGCTCACGGCAACCTCCGCCTCCCGGATTCAAGTGATTCTTCTGCCTCAGCCTCCCAAGAAGCTGGGACTACAGGCGAGTGCCACCACACCTGGCTAATTTTTTGTATTTTTAGTAGAAATGGGGTTTCACCATGTTAGCCAGGATGGTCTCGATCTCCTGACCTTGTCATCCACCCGCCTTGACCTCCCAAAGTGCTGGGATTACAGGTGTGAGCCACTGCACCCAGCCAGGATAGGCAATTCTTGTCTACCAATTGGCATTTCTAGAAGTCAGTGTGCTTCTAGATTATATATAAAAGACAGTTTGAGACCAGTGAAGACAGTCACTTAATATGTTATATCAGGGCCAGGTACAGTGGCTCATGCCTATAATCCCAGCACTTTGGGAGGCCGAAGCAAGAGGATCACTTGAGGCCAGGTATTCAAGACCAGCCTGGGCAACATAATGAGACCCCCGTTGCTACAGAAAAATGTAAAAGCAGCTGGGCATGGTGGCATGCACCTGTAATCCCAGCTACTCAGGAGGCTGAGATTGCAGGATCCCTTGAGCCCAGGAATTGGAGGCTTTAGTAAGCCATGATCATGCCAGTGCACTCCAGCCTGGGTGACAGAGTGAGACTCTCTCTTAAAAAATAAAAGAAGGCAGGCCAGGCACAGTGGCTAATGCCTAATCCCAGCACTTTGGCAGTCCGAGGTGGGTGGATCACCTGAGGTCAGGAATTCAAGACCAGCCTGACCAATATGGTGAAACCGCATCTCTGCTAAAAATACAAAAATTAGCTGGGTGTGGTGGCATGTACCTGCAGTCCCAGCTACTTGGGAGGCTGAGGCAGAAGAATTGCTTGAACCTGGGAGGCGGAGGTTGTAGTGAGCTGAGATCGCACCACTGCACCCTAGCCTGGGTAACAGAGAGTGGCTGTCTCAAAAAAAAAAAAAAAAAAAAAAAAGGGCATATCAGGTTTTCTTGAATGCTACTTTCAACAGGCTAGTAACTACTCAGCTGTTTTCCTGTAATTTTTGGTGAGTCCTGTTCCTGTAAGATCTAATGAGGAGTGTGCTTGGATATCAGAGGACAATGCCTGTGGTTTACAGGATTTATGAGAGACTGAGTCACAAAGGAAGCACAATGGCACTAAAAAAAGTATGGGGTCTTAGGCTGGGTGCGGTGGCTCATGCCTATAATCCCAGCACTTTGGGAGTCTGAGATAGGCAGATCACTTGAAGCCAGGAGTTTGAGACCAGCCTGGCCAACATGGAGAAACCCTGTCTCTATTAAATATACAAAAATAGCCAGGTGTGGTGGTCGGCACTTGTAATTCCAGCTACTTGGGAGGCTGAGGCATGAGAATCACTTGAACCCTGGAGGCGGAGATTACAGTGAGCTGAGATTGCACCACTGCACTCCAGCCTGGGCAACAGAGTGATATCTGTCTCAAAAAAAAAGAAGAAAAGGTATGGAATATTTTGTCCCAGTAAAGTAATGCAAGTGAAGTGGGATCCTGACATCTGTCACAAAAGCTTTGTCATCTAACTTGCTCAGGGATTGCTTTTTTTTAGTGGTTTTTTTTTTATTTTATTTAAATAGAGACTATGGGTCTTACTATGTTGCCCAGGCTGGTCTCAAACACCTAGCCTCAAGCAATCCTCCCACCTCAGCCTCCCAAAGTGCTGGGATTAAAGGTGTAAGCCACTGTGCCTGGCCAGAGACTACTCTTAAATTCACAAAACCAAGACAAAACCAACTTTTAAAAATCACCCTGAGGACAGGCCACTGTCTATGTTTGTGGCTGAGAACAAGGTATATTTTCTTTCCTCCCTTAGGTTAGAACTGTTTTGATTTTCTCCGTTCACTTCTTCCCATCCGTTCTCCAGGTCCCCTTGCAGAAAGAGCTCTGTGACATACAGTGGCCGTGGCCGGCCAGGTGCTCACCAATCGATCGCACCTCTCAGCAGTGGGCAGGAGGCGCTAATTAGACTCTGAGTAGCTTTTACAGCTGCACAGAAAGTGCTGGACAGCATGAGCTGAACCCCAAGCGCCATGGCTGTCTGCTGTAGGAAAAATGGTAGCAGGAGATAAATACGTATCCCTGTCTCTCTCAGAGCCAAGAGCAGAGCGACGAATTCCCACTGTATGTTGAGCTGCAGATCAAATGTCTGCATTATAGGTGTGAGTTTGTTGGTTGAGCGGGTTTTTCGTATAGTCACAGAGTCGCCACAGTGGGTCTTAGAACCCCAAAAAGAAACACCGCATGCCAGATATGATGGCTCATGCCTGTAATCCCAGCACTTTGGGAGGCCAGGTGGGCAGATCGCTTGAGGTCAAGAGTTCAAGACCAGCCTGGCCAGCATGGCGAAACCCCATCTCTACTAAAAATACAAAAATTAGCTGGATGAGGTGGCAGGTGTCTGCAATCCCGGCTACTTGGGAGGCTGAGTCAGGAGAATCATTTGAACCTGGGAGGCAGAAGTTGCAGTGAGCTGAGATGGCACCACTGCTTTCCAGCCTGGGTGACAGAGCAAGACTCTGTCTCAAAAAACTACAACAACAAAACAAAACAAAAAACTGGTGTCAGAAGATCTGAGGTTCTCCCATCCCTGGCAGGCAGACCTGTGGCCCCTGAGCAGCTGGTGTTTTAAGATTTGTCTTAACCCAGTGTGATAAGACTCACAGACCCAGAAATTGACCATCAGGAAGGAAGAAGTTTATATTCACAGTCCCCTGGAAGCAGGCGGCAGGGCATGCCACATAGGGACCACACTGGGAAGCAAAGGGTCAGTTGGGGGACAGAGGGGAAAATATGGACAGGGGTCTTCACTGTGGTTTCCCAGGGAACAAACGGGCCAGGCAGGGTGAGCAGGCTCAAGACGGGGCCCCGAGATAATGAGGCAAAGAGAGCCCCGGAAAGGAGGCAACTGGGGATCTGAGTTCTGCATTGGCCGCAGGCCCTGTATCTCTAGAACCTGGCCAGCAGCCTTGGGAGGGGCCGTGAACCCATGGTCAGCAGAGCCCCAAGATGTCAGAGCATCACAAATACAGGATTAAAAGACGTAATCAATAGAGCGGGTCTGGGGCAGGGCCACTGACTCATGTCTTGACCCATCAGCTATTTCAGTGGCTGCATGTGTTCCAGGAAGACTCAATTTATGACTGTCTACCTCTTATTCTATTTCATTTTATTTCAGTTTTTTCAGAGTCTCGTTCTGTCGCCCAGGCTGGAGTGCAGTGGTGCAGTCGTAGCTGACCACAGCCTTGAACTCCAGGGCTCAAGCAATTTTCCCACCTCAGCCTCCCAGGTTGCTGGGACTACAGGCACACACCAACATGCCTGGCTAATTTTTTTTTTTTTAAGAAATGAGATCTCACTATATTGCCCAGGCTGGTCTCTAACTCCTGGCCTCAATTGATCCTCCCATCTTGGCCTCCCGAAGTGTTGGGATTGCAGGTGTGAGCCACCTAGTGCTGCCACCTCTTACGTTAAAAGTCTTAAGTAGCCCAGGTACAGTGGCTCTCACCTGTAATCCCAGCACTTTGGGAGGCTGAGGCAGGTGGATCACTTGAGGTCAGGAGTTCAAGACCAGCCTGACCAACATGGTGAAACCCAGTCTCTACGAAAAAAAAATACAAAATTAGCCAGGCATAGTGGCACATGCCTGTAATCCCAGCTACTTGGGAGGCTGAGGCAGGAGAATTGCTTGAACCCAGGAGGCAGAAGTTGCAATGAGCCAGGATTGTGCCATTGCACTCCAGCCTGGGCAAGAAGAGTGAAACTCAGTCTCCAAAAAAATAAAAAATAAGTCTTAAGTAGATTGGGTGGGTGAGAGGGAGCCACAGACTCCTCTGGAGGACCAGAGGAAAAGGAATAATTTATCTCAGTAGGTTCCATTACAGCTAAATGCACATGATTAAACTTTTCTGTGAAAAGTCCTTGCCCTCTAAATAATAAAAAGCCATCTTAGATACTTTTTCAGAAGTATATATGTAACAAATTATAAAGAAATGCAAAGAATTATCTGTGGTCCGAGGAAGTGTGATATGTACTGGAACAAACAAGAGTGTTCTTAAATATAACTTCTCATTCAGCAAACTTTGTTATCTACAGTAGATCCTCGTTATTCATGGATTCTGTATTTGCGAATTCACCTACCTGCTAAATTTTGTTTATAACCCCCAAGTCAGTACTTACGGGACATTTGAGGTGAGCAGTGAAAATTCTGGATGGTCCAACACCCTTTCCCAGCTGAGGTCAAACAAAGGCAGATCCACCTTCTCGCTTTAGCTCTCTCTGTTGTCTGTTTGTTTTTGAGATGGGGTCTTGCTCTGTTGCCCAGGCTGCTGGAGTGCAGTGGTGCACTCTTTGCTCCCTACAACCTCCACCTTTCTGGTTCAAGCAATTCCCCTGCCTCAGCCTCCCAAGTAGCTGGGATTACAGGTGCACGCCACCATGCCTGGCTAATTTTTTTGTATTTTTAGTAGAGACGGGGTTTTACCATGTTGGCCAGGCTGGTTTTGAGCTCCTGACCTCAGGTGATTCCCCCCACTCGGCCTCCCAAAGTGCTGGGATTTAAAGGCATATGCCACCGTGTCAGACCTATTTTGAAATAGTTTAAGGCACACAAGCAGCTACAAAAATGGTCTAGAAAATCCCCATGTGCCCTTCACCCACACCCGCAATGGTGATGTATAACAAAACCAAGGGCCATTTCAAAACTAGGGCATATCCCAGGCATAGATTTTAATAACAAGCATCTCAGTGAAGATGCAGGATGATTTTGTCACCACAGAGAAGCAGTGATGTCTCCTTTACAAATTGTATTTATTTACTTATTTATGAGACAGGATCTTGCTCTGTGGCCCAGGCTGGAGTACAGTGGCACAGCCATAGCTCACTGCAGCCTTGAACTCCAGGGCTCAAGCAATCCTCCTGCCTCAGCCTCCCGAGTAGGTAGGACCACAGGCATGTGCCACCATGCTTACCTAATTTTTGTATTTTTGTAGAGACAGGATCTCCCTATGTGGCCCAGGCTGGTTGTGAACTCCTGGGCTGCTCAAGCACTGATCCTCCCACCTCACCCTCCCAAAGTGCTGGGATTACAGTGATGAGCCACCACGCTAGCTCTTTTTTTAGTTGTGGTAAAATACATGTAACATAAAATTTGCCGTGTTAACCATCCCTAAGGGCACAGTTCAGCGGCATTAAGCACATTTGCATTGCTGTACAATCATCACCTTCATCCATTTCTAGAACTTTCTTATCTTCCCAACCAGAAACTCCATCCCATGAAACATTCCCCATTCCCCTCCCCAGTACCTGGTACCCCGTATTCTACTCTCTGTCTCTGTGAATCTGATGACTCTAGGACGTCCTAGGAGTGGAATCACACGGGATTTGTCCTTTTGTGTCTGGTTTATTTCACTGAGCTTGATATCCTCAAGGTGTATCCATGTTGTAGCACGTGTCAGAATTTCCTGCCTTTTAAAGAGTTGACTCTTTAAAAGTGAAACAGTGATTTCTTTGACTTGTTTTGACTTGTTTTTTAGGAAGTCCCCATTCTACTAGGGAGTGCTTTTTTTTTTTTTTTTCTTTTTTGAGACAGTCTCAATCTGTCACCAGGCTGGAGTGCAGTGGCACTATCTTGGCTCACTGCAACCTCCACCTCCCGGGTTCAAGCGATCCTCCTGCCTCAGCGTCCCAAGTAGCTGGAACTGCAGGTGTGCATCACCACACCCGGCTAATTTTTGTATTTTAGTAGAGACAGGGTCTCACCATATTGGTCAGGCTGGTCTTGAACTCCTGGTCTCAGCTGATCCACCGCCTCGACCTCCTAAAGTGCTGGGATTACAAGTGTGAGCCACTGTGCCTGGCCTGGCATTTGTTTTATTGTTCTTGTATTGTTTTCCACTCAATTGGGAAGATAGACAGTAGTCAAAACACATAAGTAGATTATTAAAATATATTACTTGGACCATCATTCTTTTAACTGAAATTCTGTCCCTTATACTTCTTTGAGTCCAGAGGTGCCTGCTGTCCCTGGTCATGACCCTAACATGTGAAAACTTCATTGTCTTCTAAATCATCAAAGGAAGATTTGCATCTGTTCCCATGGATTTAGCATTAGCAATAGTTTATTAAAATTCTTTGGAATCAGAATTTCTTTTTTTTTTCTTTTTGCCATCAACTTGATTTTGGGAATGGGCATTGCTTACATGTTGTTGTGTAGTTTGGTTTGGTTTGGTTTGAGACAGGGTCTCACTCTGTTGCCCAGGCTGGAGTGCAGTGGCATGATCTTGGCTCACCGCAACCTCCGCCTCCCAAGCTCAAGCAATTCTCCTGCCTCAGCCTCCTGAGTAGCTGGGATTACAGGTTCCTGCTACTACCACCCAGCTAATTTTTATATTTTTAGTAGAGATGGGGTTTTACCATGTTGGCCAGGCTGGTCTTGAACTCCTGACCTCAAATGATTCACCCCTCTCGGCCTCCCAAAGTGCTGAGACTATAGGTGTGAGCCACCGCACCTGGCCAGATGCTATTTTTAGTGACTTTTTCTTCTATGGAGTATTTATTCTATTAGAGCAGAATTCATCTGACCCCAGTCAGGACCTCAGTCCATAGCAACCATCTTGTCAGCCGTGCCAGGATGCTGGGCAAAGCATACATCTCAGGGTTTGCCCCATATTTGTACGTTACAGTCAGAATCACCTGGGTGGAGTTGAGTGTTGTACAGGAATGGCAGGAAATGCCTGTCCTGGACTGTGTCGCCTTTGGTTTGGGATTCCTGTTTTTTTACATGGGTGTTGCTATGTGAGTGACATCTCTATCTGCTTTGTCTCCTATAATAATAGTAACTGTTAGTCATTTATTATCATAATGTCAGAATGTTTCTGGCCCGTGAACAAATGTCATCATCCTTGCTGTGCTGAGCTGTGGAAGAAATGAACAGCTCCTGAGAATATGTGTAATGTGGTGGTACACAGCTTAGTGGCTAATGTCTTAATTGGCAAGCATCCTCTACTCCTTTGCCAGAAAATCTCTAACATCTACCCACCTGCACCTTACCTTCACCTTCCATTTACATCTAATTTTTTTTTTTTTTTTGAGACAGAGTCTAGCTCTGTCACCCAGGCTAGAGCGCCAATGATGTGTCTCAGCTCATTCACAACCTCTGCCTCCCGGATTCAATCGATTCTCCTGCCTCAGCCTCCCGAGTAGCTGGGATTACAGGTGCCCGCCATCATGCCCAGCTAATTTTTGTATTTTTAGTAGAGACAGGGTTTCACTCTGTTGGCCAGGCTGGTCACAAACTCCTGACCTCATGATCTGTCTGCCTCGGCCTCCCAAAGTACTGGGATTATAAGCATGAGTCACTGCGCCCGGCCTACAGCAAAATTAAAAGTTGCTCAGAGAATGCCTAATCCTGTCCTGGGAGAGCTGCTGAAGGTACATTTTCCTCTAGGGCAAGCTCTGCCCACCCCAAGGTTTATAACTCCGTGTTCCCAAGAAGTAGACTTCCAGTTGCTCTCTTCCTGGAATGTAGACTAACCAGTGGTGTGTTGGGACCTAGACCCAGGAGGTCACTAAACAGATCAGATTTCTTTTTTTCTTTTTTTTTTTTTTTAGACTGAGTCTCACTTTGTTGCCCAGTCTGGAGTGCAGTGGCGTTATCTCAGCTCACTGCACCCTCCACCTCCCGAGTAGCTGGGATTACGTGCGCCACCACACCTGGCTAATTTTTATATTTTTAGTAGAGACGGGGTTTCACCATGTTGGCCAGGCTGGTCTTGAACTCCAGGCCTCAGGCGATCCACCTGCCTCGGCTTCCCAAAGTGCTGGGATTACAGGTGTGAGCCACCACACCCAGCCTGACAGATCAGATTTCTTTTCTTTTCTCTTCTTTTTTTTGCTTTGCTTTTTCTTTGCTTTTCTTTTTCTTGAGACAATCTCGGTGTTACCCAGGCTGGAGTGCAGTGGCGCAATCATGGCTCACTACAGCCTTGAACTTCTGGGCTCAAGCGATTCTACTGCATCAGCCCCCTGAGTAGCTGGGACTACAGGCACATGCCACTGTGCCTAATTTTTTATGTTGTGTAGACATGGGAGTTTTGCTACGTTGCCCAGGCTGATTTTGAACTCCTGGCCTCAAGCGATCCTTCCACCTTGACCTCCCAAAGTGCTGGGATTACAGGCATGAGCCACCATGCCTGGCCCAGATTTCTTTTTAATGCCATTTACTCTTTGTCCCTACCTGGGCAAAGCTTTAAGATACAATTTATAAAATGTAAGAATAAACTAGCCAAGTAGCCCATCTCAACGAGGCTTCAAATAGGAAAGGAAAACTGAGTGTAATGAGTGATAGTTGTTGAGCTTTCATTAAAAGTTGCATCTTGGGAGGCCCGAAGCAGGAGGACCACTTGAAGCCAGGAGTTCAAGACCAGCCTGGGCAACATAGCTAGACCCTGCATCTCTCTACAAAAAAAAAAAAAATGTTTTTTAATTATACAGCACACCTGTAGTCCTAGCTACTCAAGAGACTGCAGCAGGAGGATCCCTTGAGCCTAGGAGTTCAAGGCTGCAGTGAGCTATGGTTGTGCCACTGCACTCCAGCCTGAGCTACAGAGTGAGACTGTCTCTAAAAATAATAATTAATTAATTAAAACAGTTGCATCTTTCTGTGAGTAGGTAAGCTTATCCTATAATCTGAACCCTTAAATTAATGAACAGATGGATATAGTGATCTTGGCTCACTGCAACTGTCACTTCCCCAGTTCAAGTGATTCTCCTGCCTCAGCCTTTCGAGTAGCCCCTGTTTGCAGCCCCTGTTGTTGTTGGGTTGGTCTGGGTTATGAAACAAGAATCAGAGCATCACGTCCCGTCGATGGTAGAATTCTATTCCAGTGCTGATGACCAGGGACAGCTAAACACCATGCCCCGCAATCTCTGGGTCTTAGAGTCATCCTAGCATCTGATCTCAGATGAATTCTCATCATGTGCGTGGTGTTGGTATGAAGCACGCCAGGCGCACAGCTGCCTGTTTCATGATCTTAGACTATTTACAGCAAACTCAAACAGCTCACTGGCTTTTTACACCCAGCAAAAACCAAGGGAGAGCGGGAGAGGTTTTCGTTTTGTTTCGTTTTTTTTTTTTTTTTTTTTCTGTTTTATTCTACCAAAGCAGCAAATACTGTGCAATTTCCACACTAAATGGTCACAGTGGGGACCAATATCCTGCCCTCCAGACCCGCTGTTTCAGCCAATACAGCAAGGGGAGACGCAGCTCTGTTTTCTAGAAGGATCCCACCGAGGCATCAAAACGGCGCAGCCCAGCCTGGCCCCGCGCCGGGTCCCGGAGCCCCTGGCGCGACCATGGGGAACGCTCACTCCAAAAGCGGGGACAGGCACGGCGCGCTCCCCGGCCGCCCCGAGCTGTCTTTTTACGGCTCTTTCCCCAGGAAATGGAGCGAGAACGTCTTCTTGGATAATGAGCTGCTGACCTCCAAGATCCTGTCGGTGCTGCGGCCGCAGTCGGAGCGGGGCTTCCGCACCGGCGACCTCCGCTACCCGACCCACTTTCTCAGCACCAACTCTGTCCTTGCCTCTGTCACAGCCTCGCTCAAGGAGCACCCCCGGGGCACCCTCCTGTCTGATGGCAGCCCGGCCCTCTCCAGGAATGTCGGTATGACGGTCTCTCAGAAAGGTGGTCCCCAGCCAACACCAAGCCCGGCTGGCCCTGGGACGCAACTCGGGTAAGCCGGGGTCCCCTCTCTGCCCTGGGGTGGGTGGGATTCCCCGGGGAGCTGTTGGCAGCCTCTCTCCAGTGGGAGACCCCGACTTAGATCTGCGTGAATCCACACAGCAGTCCCCACGCTAAGCAGAGAAATTCCAATTAGCACTGGCTTCCAGGATCCACGCCTTTTTGCAAAACTGGTGTGTCCCGGGGTGTATTCAGCCACTGGTGAAGCCAGTTCTCTTAATACTCTCGAGGGATCCTTACTTACTCGAGGCGATGCTCAAAGTCCTGCTGGGCATGTGTGGAGGCGCCGTCCCATGATCTGTGCCTTAACCTCATTTTATAGGACTTCAAAGTGGTTCCCTTGATAATGCCCTCAGGCATCCGGGTAGAAAGTAGTGCTAGAAGCTGATATGTGTGTGCTGACTATTCCATGAGTTCGTGGGGAAGGGGGACGATTATCTTTTTTCCTCTGAGTAAGGACTGTCCTACCCTTGACCACGAAGCCATTTCCACTTCACTCCTGGTAGAAAAGATCCCAGGCCCCCAAGTGGGCTCCAGTGGTCTGTCAAGGAAGCTGCAACCCACACCCCATTTTGAACATCCCTAACATTAAAGGAAGTTACTATGGAAAAAGTACTCATGTGACATTGACAGATAATCTCCCTTTTTTTTTCTTGAGACAGAATCTTACTCTGTCGCCCAGGCTGGAGTACAGTGGTGCAATTTCGACTCACCACAACCTCTGCCTCCTGGGTTCAAGTGATTCCCCTGCCTCAGCCTCCCAAGTAGCTGAGATTACAGGCACCTGCCACCACACCCAGCTAATTTTTGTATTTTTAGTAGAGACAGGGTTTTGCCATGTTGGCCAGGCTGATCTCGAACTCCTGACCTCAGGTGATCAGCTGGCCTCGGCCTCCCAAAGTGCTGGGATTACAGGTGTGAGATACTGCGCCCAGCAAATCTCCCAATTTTTAAAAATGATCTGTAGACAAAGTAGAGGCTTCTGTGAAAATCTGGAAAGTTCTCAGAGGGTATCGAATCAGAAGGAGTCACCAATGTGCCTTTGTTGTATGAGACTGTGTGTTTTTAATTCACTTTTCTAAAACAATTGTTTTTATTGTTTGCACTCAGACCAATCACAGGAGAGATGGATGAAGCCGATTCTGTGTTTTTAAAATTTAAGCAGGCAGCCGATGACTCTCTGTCCCTCACATCTTCAAACACTGAGTCCATTTTTGTAGAAGGTATGGTCATCTCCGCGCTCTCGCGGCTGTCAGAGTCCCTGTCCCTCCTGGGAAGAGCTGTGGCCCGTGTCAGCATGTCCACCGGAGGGAATCCGGGTGGTGTGGCTCTGGGCCCCCAGCAGCTGTCCCTCACTCTTCCCTCAGATCCCTACGCCACCTCACTGAGGAGTGAGATCGAGTCAGACGGCCACGAGTTCGAAGCTGAGTCCTGGAGCCTCGCCGTGGACCCGGCCTACGCCAAGAAGCAAAAGAGAGAGGTGGTGAAAAGACAAGACGTCCTTTATGGTGAGGAGTCCAAAGCCCTGTGCCACGACGCCAGCCCCCTACTCTCTTCTCTGCTCACTCCCTCCTTCCCTCCCTCCTTTTTTCCTTATCTTTGTCTTTCTCTCTTTCTTTCTCTCTTTCTATCTCTCTTTTGTTCTCTTTCTTTCTTTTTTTTTTCTTTTTTGAGACAGAGTCTCTCACTGTTTCGCAGGCTGGAGTACAGTGGCACAGTCAGAGCTTACTGCAGCCTCAACCTCCTGGGCTTAAGCAATCCTCCCACCTCAGCCTCCCCAGTAGCTGGGACCGCAGGCATGGGCCACCACACCTGGCTAATTTTTATATTTCCTGTAGAGACAAGGTCTCACCGTGTTGCCCAGGCTGGTCTCAATCTCCTGAGCTCAAGCGATCTGTCCACCTCGGCCTCCCAAAGTACTGGGACTACAGGTGTGAGCCACGGCAACTGGCCTCTCTCTGTCTCTCTCTCTTTCTCTCTCCTCCCTTGGTTCAGCTCTGCCTCCCATGCCAGGGAGGAGATGGTCGGAGAGGATTTTGTTAGAATGCGTCCCAGGTCAGCCTCATTCTTCCCTTGTCGGTGGCCATCTCAGGCCACCTTAGAACCAACAAGTTTGTTGCTCACAGTTCTGGAGGCTGGGAAGTCTGAGGTCAGGGTGGCACAGACTTAGTGTGCATTGAGGGTCCACTTCCTGGCTTATTGATGGTGGCATCTTGTGGTGTCCTCACACGGCTTTCATGGTCTCTCTCAGGCCCTTTTTTTTGAGACAGGGTCTCACTCCGTCACCCAGGCTGGATGCAATGATGCAATTTCGGCTCACTGCAACCTCCGCCTTCCCAGTTAAAGTGATTCTCCTGCCTCAGCCTCCTGAGTAGCTGGGATTACAAGTGCCTACCACCATGCCCGGTTAATTTTTGTGTTTTTTGGTAAAGACAAGGTTTCACCGTGTTTTGGCCAGACTGGTCTCGAACTCCTGACCTCAAGTGATCCGCTCACGTTGGCCTCCCAGAGTGCTGGGATTACAGGCATGAACCACCACGCTCGGCCCTCAGGTCCTTTTCATAAGGGCACTAGTCCTACCTTGAGGTTCTGCCTCATGACCTCATCACCTTCCAAGGGCCCCACCTCCTGATAGTATCACCTTGGGGGTTAGCATTTTGACATACGAATTTTGGAGAACACATGCTGGGTGCAGTGGCTCACGCCTGTAATCCTAGCACTTTGGGAGGCCGAGACGGGTAGATCACAAGGTCAAGAGATCGAGACCATCCTGGCCAACTTGGTGAAATTCTGTCTCTACTAAAAATACAAAAATTAGCTAGGCGTGGTGGTGCGTGCCTGTAATCCCAGCTACTCAGGAGGCTGAGGCAGGAGAATCTCTTGAACCCGGGAGGTGGAGGTTGCAGTGAGCTGAGATCACACCATTGCACTCCAGCCTGGGTGACAGAGTGAGACTCAGTCTCAAAAAAGAATTTTGGGGAACACAAACATCTTGTTCGTTGCAGTGTAGGTCCAGTCAGGGACACACACAACTGTGTGAGTTTTACACCTATAGGAGTGTTCCTCAGAATACTCTTCTTGCTAAAAAAACAGACTTGATAGCCAGGCCTGGTGGTGGGCACCTGTAATCCCAGCTACTCAGGAGGCTGAGGCAGGAGAATCGCTTGAACCTGGGAAGCAAAAAAAAGAAAAAAAATGACCGGGCTTGGTCCTGTAATCCCAGCACTTTGGGAGCTGAGGTGGGCAGATCACCTGAGGTCAGGAGTTGAAGACCAGCCTGGCCAACATGGTGAAACTCCATCTGTACTTAAAATACAAAAATTAGCTATGTGCTGGCACGATCTGTAATCCCAGCTGCTCAGGAGGCTGAGGCAGGAGAATCGCTTGAACCTGGGAGGCGGAAGTTGCAGTGAGCCGAGATCGCATGATTGCATTCCTACCTGGGTAACAGAGCAAGACTGTTTCAAAAAAAAATAAATAAATAACTACACAGACTTAAAATGTTGTCTGATGACACTGGGCGCAAAACCTTCCTGTGATGGGAGGCCCCAGGGGTCTCTCCTTCCCCTGCTCCTTCAGGCTGGGCATCCCCCTCAGCACTCAAAACCCTGAACACTCTGGGAAGTAAGAAAGGCACAAGGTCTTAGGCAGAGAACTCTCAGAAGCCCACTAGGCACGTGAAGGGCAGGCAGCAGCCGAGACTGCCCCATGGGGCCATGGAGACAGCGAGGGCAAGTCCTGCCATCCATGTCCCTGCAGAGCTGATGCAGACAGAGGTGCACCACGTGAGGACGCTCAAGATCATGCTAAAGGTGTACTCCAGGGCCCTGCAGGAGGAGCTGCAGTTCAGCAGCAAGGCCATCAGCCGCCTCTTCCCATGCGCTGACGACCTGCTGGAGCTGCACGGCCACTTTCTCGCTCGGCTCAAGGGGCGCCGCCAGGAGTCCCTGGAGGAGGGCAGCGACCGGAATTATGTCATCCAGAAAATCGGCGACCTCCTGGTTCAGCAGGTGGGTGCAGCCATGTTCACCTGAACCGTCTTCACAGCCTGTGCCCTGTCTCTGTTCCTTTCTTCTTCTTCTTCTTTTTTTTTTTTTTTTTTTGAGATGGTTTTTCCCGCTGTTGCCCAGGCTGGAGTGCAGTGGTGCGATCTCTGCTCACCGCAACCACTACCACTTGGGTTCAAGCAATTCACCTGCCTCAGCCTGCAGGAGTTGGGATTACAGGCGCCCGCCACCACATCCAGCTAATTTTTATAGTTTTTAGTAGAGACTGGGTTTCACCATGTTGGCCAAGCTGGTTTCAAACTCCTGACCTCATGCGATCTGCCCGCCTCAGCTTTCCAAAGTGCTGGGATCACAGGCGTGACTCTGTTCCTTTCTTCTTTTTTTCTGAGATAGGGTCTTGCTGTGTCACCCAGGCCAGAGTGCAGTGGTGCAGTCACAGCTCAATGCAGCCTCAACCTCCCAGGCTCAGGTGATCCTCTTACCTCAGCCTCCCGAGTAGCTGGGGCTACAGGTATGCACCACCATGCCTGGCTACTTTTTTATTTTTTGTAGAGATGGGGTCTCACTATATGGCCCAGGCTAGTCTCGAACTCCTAGGCTCAAGTGATCCTCCTGCCTCAGCCTCCCAAGTAGCTGGGACTCCAAGGAACACTCTGCCTGGCTAATTCTTTTATTTTTTGTAGAGATGGGGTCTTGCTTTGTTGCCCAGGCTGGTCTCAAATTCCTGGCCTCAAGCAGTCCTCCCGCCTCAGCCTCCCAAAGTGCAGGAATCACAGGCATGAGCCATTGTGCTAGCCTGTTCCTTTCAATAATAAAACGAGGGTGGCTCCTGTTTGTCAAGTGCCTGCTCCCTGAGGATTTACCTTTACAGCGATGCCTGCAGTTCATATTCTAGAAACACAGGGGCCCAAATTAGCCAGTGTCCCTGGCTGGCTGAACACTTTTCAGTGTTACTTTCTTCGGTGCTCTTGTTTCATTGGTTGGTTTTGGTTTTTGGTTCAAATCACTGATGCTTTCAGCTGTCCAAAGCATACCTACTGGCTGAGTGCAGTGGCTCACACCTGTAATCCCAGCACTTTGGGAGGCCAAACAGATGAATTGCTTGAGCCTAGGAGTTCCAGACCAGCCTGGGCAACATAGCAAGACCCTGTATCTACAAAACATGAAAATGTAGCCAGCTGTGGTCTGGCATGGTGGCTCACGCCTATAATCACAGCACTTTGGGAGGCCGAGGCAGGCAGATCACCTGAGGTCAGGAGTTCGAGACCAACCTGGCCAGTATGATGAAACCCCCATCTCTACTAAAAAAATAAAAATCAGCTGGGCACAGTGGCAGCCGCCTGTAATCTCAGCTACTCGGGGGGCTGAGGCAGGAGAATCACTTGAACCCGGGAAAAGGAGGTTGCATTGAGCCAAGATTGTGCCACTGCACTCCAGCCTGGAAGACACAGCAAGATTCTGTCTCAAAAAAAAAAAAAAAAAAAAAAAAAAGAGCCAGCCGTGGTGTACAGCTGTAGTCCCAGCTACTTAGGAGGCTAAGGTGGGGGGATCAGTTGAGCTTGGCTGCAGTGAAGTATGATCGTCACACTGCCCTCCAGCCTGGGCGACACAGCAAGACACCATCTCACTGGGGGAAAGAAAAAAGCATGCCTGTGGACCAGCACCATCCGTGATAGTGATATTAACCCCAAATGATCACCCTATGCCAAGATTTACCCGGGGGAGCTGTGCCCCTCATGTGACCTCAAACTGTTTGTTTGAGGCATCGTGGGTCAACTAATTAGAAAAACACTCCTCCTTTTGCTTTTTATGTTTCTTTCTTTTTTTGAGATGGAATCTTGCTCTGTCACCCAGGCTGGAGTGCAGTGGCGTGATGTTGGCTCACTATCCTCCACCTCCCAGGTTTGAGCAATTCTCATGCCTCATCCTCCCAAGTAGCTGGGATTGCAGGCACGTGCCGCTACACTCGGCTAATTTTTTTGTGTTTTTAGTAGAGATGGGGTTTCACCATGTTGGCCAGGCTGGTCTCGAACTCCTGACCGCAGGTGATCCGCTTGCCTCATCTTTCCAAAGTGCTGGGATTACATGTGTGAGCCACCACGCCAGCCTGCTTTTTATGTTTCTAACGTCCTTTGGCTGAAATTTATTTTTTTTTCTTGGCTCTAAGGAAGTTTTATAGCATCTGTGATGTAGCAAAGCCTGAAGCAGAAGGTTTTTTTTTTAATTTTACCTTTATTATACCTTGAGATTAGACACCCCCAACTGAAGTATTTTCTCTGTTTGAGGACATATTAGAAAATGGAATTACAGCCAGGCGCTGTGGCTCACACCCGTGTTGGGATTACACTTTGGGAGGCTGAGGTGGATGGATCACTCAAGGCCAGCCTGGCCAATGTGGTGAAACACTGTCTCTATTAAAAGAAAAAGATTTAAATTAGCCAGGCATGGTGGCGGCACCTGTAATCCCAGCTACTCGGGAGGCTGTGGCAGGAGAATCGCTTGAACCTGGGAGACGAAGGTTGCAGTGAGCCAAGATCATGCCATTGCACTCCAGCCTGAGCCACAGAGCAAGACACTGTCTCTAAAATAAAAAAAGAAAGAAAGGGCCAGGTGCAGTGGCTCACGCCTGTAATCCTACACTTTGGGAGGCCAAGGCAGGTGGATCACCTGAGGTCGGGAGTTCGAGACCAACCTGACCAACATGGAGAAACCCCGTCTCTACTAAAAATACAAAAATAAGCCGGGTGTGGTGGCGCGTGCCTGTAATCCCAGCTACTCCAGAGGCTGAGGCAAGAGAATTGCTTGAACCTGAGAGGTGGAGGTTGTGGTGAGTGGAGATCACGCCATTGCACTCCAGCCTGGGCAACAAGAGCAAAACTCAATCTCGAAAGAAAGAAAGAAAGAAAATGGAATGCAAATAAATCTAATATTTATTTTAGCAGAGTCAGACGAATTTGATGAAAATATCCTTTGGCAGTTTTTGTGTTTGATTGAGTAACGTTTCCTTTCTTTTGTCTATCAGTTTTCAGGTGAAAATGGCGAGAGAATGAAAGAAAAGTACGGTGTGTTTTGCAGTGGCCACAATGAAGCTGTCAGTCGTTATAAGTTGCTGCTTCAGCAAAACAAGAAATTTCAAAACTTGATTAAGGTAAAAAGACAGTTTTTTTAAATCAAAAACTTATATTCTTCACTGTGGATTTTTCCCACAGAATTGTAGAGTCTTGGGAATCGGGAAGTATAAGGCACCTGTTATGTAGCTGTGATTTTTAAGGTTTGGTTTTGGTTTTAACCACAACCCCATTCAGAACACATCAGTGAAATCTTAAGTAGAATCCTGAGATGTCGGCTGGGCGCAGTAATGCTAGCACTTTGGAAGGCCGAGATGGGCAGACCACGAGGTCAGGAGTTAGAGACCATCGTGGCTAACACGGTGAAACCCCACCTCTACTAAAAATACAAAAATTAGCTGAGTGTGGTGGCACATGCCTGTAGCTACTCGGGAGGCTGAGGCAGGAGAATCGCTTGAACCCAGGAGGTGGAGGTTGCAGCGAGCCAAGATCATGCCATTACACTATAGCCTGCCTGACAGTGCGAGACTCCATCTCAAACAAACAAAAAAAAGAAACCTGAGACGTGAACCAAAGCGGGCCAGATGCAGAGTCTCATGCCTGTAATTCCAGCATTTCGAGAGGCCAAGGTGGGAGGATCGCTTGAGGCCAGGAGTTCGAGACCAGCCTAGGCCACATAGCAAGATCCTGTCTCTTCAAAAAATTTAAAAGTTAGCCAGGCATGGTGGTGCACACCTGTATCCCCAGCTACTCCAGCAGCTAAAGAGGGAAAATCACTTGAGATCAGGAGTTTCAGACCAGCCTGGGCAACATAGCAAGACCCCATCTCTATTTTATATGTATACATATACATATATATGTGTGCGTATGTGTGTGTGTGTATATATATATATGTATATATGTTAACAAAATCAATCAAAGAAAGCATGTCTAGACTTTTTGCCTTGCCATGCCACCGTGGCCCCTGAGAGGCCCCTGCAGCCCTCAGCATGGGACCTGCTGACCATCACTTTTCAAACTGTTTGAATGACACAAAGGATTTGTTTGAAGGGGTTGCCACAGGAACTAGCCCTTCAGAGCCAGCCTGTTTTGCCATGGGGATGCCAGCTGTCTTAAGGAGGGTTATTCCAAACCTCTGTCCCCTAGCTGGTCCCTGTTTGCCCCTGGGGCATGTAGAATGATCTTCCTGCCTCCTTTAGGTGAGAGTGGGTAGGTGCTCAGAGCCCAGCTGGAGTCAGCCAAGTCAAGGGAGACCCCACCTCCAGCACCCTACAAACCACACTTGGGGCTGGGCACGGTGGCTCACGCCCATAATCCCAGCACTTTGGGAGGCCGAGGCGGGTGGATCACGAGGTCAGGAGTTTGAGACCAGCCTGGCCAATATGGTGAAACCCCGTTTCTACTAAAAATACAAAAATTAGCCGGGTATGGTGGCAAGCACCTGTAATCCCAGCTACTCGGGAGGCTGAGGCAGGAGAATCGTTTGAACCTGGGAGGCGGAGGTTGCAGTGAGCCGAGACTGCACCATTGCACTCCAGCCTGGGCGACAGAGCGAGTCTCCAACTAAAAAAAAAAAAAGAAACCGCACTTGGACTACAGGTAGTCGGTTCTGTCAACGTTGACCTCTTCAGAGGCCCTAACACCGCTGATTCCACAAGAGCTGCATCACCTGTGACCTGGCCAGGACTTGGTTCTGCAGTGGCTTTCTACACCCAGGGGTCCAAAGTCAGGAGTGACATGCGTTTAAACTTCATTGCATTATAGGTAGGTGGGAACAGGAGAGAATCGTTTTGGAGCCGCAGTTCCTCAAAGCCGGGAGGGGGATTCCAATGAAACCTCCGTCCATGGACTCTTGCAAATCCCACAGTGGCTCTGGTGCTCTTAAGTGGCTCCTTGCAAGTGCTGGCATCCCTAAAATGCATACAAGAGCAGCAGGAGCAAACAAGCAGAAAATGTGCTATGCTCCCGAGAGTGAGCGACAGGTGACCACTTTTGGTTCTGAGCCAGAGGTGAGCATCAGAAAGCACCCAGGATGGGCGTGGTGGCTCACACTTGGGATCCCAGCACTTCTGGGGAGGCCCAAGTGGGTGGATCACCACATCTGGCCTTTTGTGGCCTTTGTGTATACAGCAGGTGATCCCTGCTTTAGGTATTTTGTATCTTTCTCCTCCAAAGCAGCAAAGGAAAGGTCCGGGTGAGCAGAAAAAGGAAGAGGCCCCCAGCCTTGGCAGCCAATTGTTGACTGACTGAGCAGGAGCCGAGGTATTAATGCGGAGTCTTGCTTTCCATTTCCTAGAAAATTGGCAACTTCTCCATCGTGCGGCGGCTTGGTGTGCAGGAGTGCATTCTCCTGGTTACGCAGCGCATAACCAAATACCCAGTGCTGGTGGAGCGCATCATCCAGAACACGGAAGGTAGGCCTCCTCCCCCCTGCCCCGCCCACCCGTGCTGCTGCAGCCTGGGGCTCTCTCCCCGCACTCGCTCCCTGTTTTAGCAGCAGACTAGATGAATTCCCTTTGGAATCCACTTTGCTGGATGCTGGAGTTTCCTTTTTTTTTCTTTCTTTTTTTTTTTTGAGATGGAGTTTTGTTCTTGTTGCCCAGGCTGGAGTGCAGTGGTGCGATCTCGGCTCACTGCAACCTCCACCTCTCGGGTTCAAGCTATTCTCATGCCTCAGCCTTCTGAGCAACTGGGATTACAGGCGCATGCCACCACGCCCGGCTAATTTTTGTATTTTTAGTAGAGACAGGATTTCACCATGTTGGCCAGGCTGGTCTCAAACTCCTGACCTCACAATCTGCCTGCCTCGGCCTCCCAAAGTGCTGGGATTACAGGCGTGAGCCACTGCTCCCAGCTCTTCTTTACAAGTGGGTGCCTGTCATCTCAGCTAGTTGGGAGACTGAGGCAGGAGAATTGCTTGAACCTGGGAGACAGAGGTTGCAGTGAGCCAAGATCACGACATTGCACTCCAGCCCGGGCCACAGAGTGAGACTCCATCTCAAAAAAAAAAAAAAAAACTGAACTCTGGGGCGTTGCACTTGTTTTGGAGAACCATTTGCATCTCAGGAGATCACAGTTTGGAAGTAATCTTGAGGGTCTTCTGAGTGGTGGCCTTGGAGAAGAACACAACTCCTAGATCCCACATGCCTATACATAGCGAGTGTGTCCACTTCTGTTGTGTTCGTGAAAGTGGAAAGGAGAGACGCTAACTCTGCTGTGTGTGGCAGTTGGCACTGAGGACTATGAAGACCTGACCCAGGCTCTGAACCTCATCAAAGATATCATCTCACAAGTGGACGCCAAGGTCAGCGAGTGTGAGAAGGGCCAGCGCCTCAGGGAGATCGCAGGGAAGATGGACTTGAAGTCCTCCAGCAAACTCAAGAACGGGCTCATCTTCCGCAAGGAAGACATGCTTCAGCGGCAGCTGCACCTGGAGGGCATGCTGTGCTGGAAGACCACATCAGGGCGCTTGAAAGGTAAAGGCCTGCCCCTGGCCACCTCTAGCGGGTGCCATCTTGGATAAGTGGGTACTATCTTGGAGAGGCGGTCACCATCTTGGATTGGTGGGTACTCTCCTGATTGGTGGCACTATCCTGTATCTGTGTACCATTTTGGAGTGTTGGTTGCCATTTTGTATTGATGGGTATCATGTTGGATTGGTGGCACCATATTGGATGGGTGGGTGCTATCTTGGCTTGGTAGCACCATCTTGGGAGTTTTGGGCACCCTCTTAGAATGGTGGGTGCCATCTTGGATCAGTGGGCATCATCTTGGATTGGTGGGTGCCATACTGGATTAGTAGCTCCATCTTTGGTGGTGGCACCATCTTGGAGTGGTGGCTGTCTTCTTTGAGTGGTGGGCACTCTCTTGGATTGGTGGGCACTCTCTTGGATTGGTGAGCACCCTCTTGGATTGAGGGCTGCCATCTTGGATTGGTGGCACAGTCTTGGGAATGGTAGTACCATCTTGGATCAGTGGCACCATCTTGGTGGGTGCCCTCTTGAATCAGTGGGCACCATTTCGGTTGGTGGGTGCCATCTTGGATTAGTGTCATGGTCTTGGGAGTGATGGTACCATCTTGGATCAGTGGGTGCCATCTTGGTTGCAGGTGCCATCTTGCGTTGGTGGCACAGTCTTGGGAGTAGTGACATCATCGTGGATCAGTGAGTACCATCTTGGATCGGTGAGCACCATCTTGGAATGGTGGCATCATCTTAGATCAGTAGGCTCCCTCTTGGATCAGTGGGCACCATTTTGATTGGTAGGTGCCATCTCAGATCAGTGAGATGGTCTTGGGAGTGGTAGCACCATCTTTGATTAGTGGGTGCCATCTTGGACTGGTGGCATGGTCTTGGGAGTGGTGGCATCATCTTGGATCAGTCGGTGCCCTCTTGGATCAGCGGGCACCATCTTGGTTTGGTGGGTGTCAACTGACACAGAGCCACTGAGGTCTGGCTACTTCATGGCTGAAGGGAGGTTATGAACTGAGTCAGGATGAGCAAGGCAGCTGGCATGTAGCATAACACGAGGTGGTTGTATCACCATTCCTCCTCCTCTGGTCTTTGGAAGGGTGCAGTACAAACCAGGAGGGCACGCTGAGTCCTTGACTTCCAGATGGAAACCCAGGGTGTTGGCATCATGACACCCCAGGTTTGGGCCCAGAATTCCAAACACGCTCAGCTGCCCATCTGGACAGTCACGGGCCAGCCTGCCTGCCATGGGCCCAGCTACTGAGAGGCCCCCATGTGGATAGAGAACACCCCCAGGACTGCTGATCATTGTCCCCAAGCATCCCACTTGCTGCCCGGGATGTGGTCCGAGCCCTGCTTTCAAGATCCATGTTGCAGTTCAGACCAGAGTGCTCAGGATTTATCCCTGGGTTTCCTGTTCATTTTTGGAGCCTCTAGAGACATCCCAAGCTATCTATTCACATCAGCATCTTTAAAGAGCTTGAGGGAGTCATTGAGGTGGCCAAATGACAGCATTTGCCCACTGGTCATTTGAATGGAAGTGTATTTCGCAGATAGATGTAGTGCCTTCTGCCTGCCAGGCACCAAGTTGGATGGTAGGAATACACCCCACAGGACAAGACCTGGCCCGTAGCCTCCTAGGGCTTCAGTCACTGGGGCTGAAAGAGAGAAACAAGCAAACAGAAAAACGGGTTAGAAGCCCAACTGATGCTTTAAGGAAGCCAGCAGGCTGTAGTGCAAAAGAATTAGCAAAAGTGCATCTGACTTAGGGGTGTAGGAAGCAGCTCCCCAAAAGTGGCGTTGCCCTTGAAATGCACATCTTACATGGATGGCAGCTGGCAAAAAGAGAGGGAGCTTGTGCAGGGAAAAATCCCCCTTAGAAAACTGTCAGATCTCGTGAGACTCATTCACTCTCACGAGAACAGCATGGAAAAGACCTGCCCCCATGGTTCAATTACCTCCCACTGGGTCCCTCTCACAGCACGTGGGAATTCAAGAGGAGATGTGGGTGGGGACACAGCCAAACCATATCAGACACTCAAAGGTCAGACCCAGCAGGTGTGTTGTTACAGCAAAGAGCTTGAGCTTGAGCTCTGGACATGGAAGGGACTTTGAGGAGGCTCTGGCTGCTCATTGGTGCGGAAGGTTGAGAACTGGCAAGGTGATGGGGGGTGGGAGGCGAGGCAGAAAGGAAACTTCTTAGCCCAGGTGGAAACATCACACTGCTTATACCTTCCTGGGAGGCGGAGTCTGCGGGGGTGCCCAGAAAGGCCTCCTGGCCTCCTTCCATGCTGTTTCCCCAGATGTCCTGGCTGTTCTGCTGACCGATGTGCTTCTGCTGCTACAAGAAAAAGATCAGAAATACGTCTTTGCTTCTGTGGTATGTATCCTGTCTCTTCAGATGGAGGGTCGGCCGGGTGCGGTGGCTCATGCCTGTAATCACAACATTTTCAGAGGCCAAGGCAGACAGATCACTTGAGGTCAGGAGTTCGAGACCAGCCTGGCTAACGTGTTGAAACCCAGTCTCTACTAAAAGTACAAAAATTAGCTGGGCATGGTGGCCTACATATGTAGTCCCAGCTACTCAGGAGGCTGAGGCAGGAGAATCACTTGAACCCAGGAAGCAAAGGTTGCAGTGAGCCGAGATCATGCCACTGTTCTCCAGCCTGGGCAACAGAGTGAGACTCTGTCTCAAAAAAAAAAAAAAAGGGCCCTGGGACCTTGTAGGGGGTTGGCTGAAACTGCATGGGAGGTGCACCTGTGGGTTACCCAGGCCCATGTAGCTGGGATTACAGACGCCCGCAACCATGCCTAGCTAATTTTTTGTATTTTTAGTAGAGATAGGGTTTCACCATGTTGGTCAGGCTGGTCTCCAACTCCTAACCTCAAGTGATCCTCCTGCCTTGGCCTACCAAAGTGCTGGGATTATAGGCGTGAGCCACCACACCCAGCTGCTGGTGTGTTCTTAACCAGTGTGTTTGTTTACTGGAGCTGCTGTAAACCAAGTACCATGGACCGGGTGGTTTAGACCACAGAAATTTATTGTCTCATGTTCCTATGGGCTGAGAGTCCAAGATGAAGGTGTCAGCACGGTTGGTTTCTTCTGAGGCCCCTTGGCTTGTAGACAGCCGTCTGCTTCTTGTGTCCGCCTCACCTGGCCATCCCTCTCTGTGTGTGTCTCTGTGCTAATGTCCTCCTATTAGAAGGATGCCAGTCAGATTGGATTAGGGCCCACCCATGACCTCCTTTTACCATAATCATCTTTTTTTTTTTTTTTTTTGAGACAGAATCTCGCTCTGTCACCCAGGCTGGGGTGCAGTGGCACAATCTCAGCTCACTGCACCCTCCACCTTCCGAGTTCAAGTGAGTCTCCTGCCTCAGCCTCCCATGTAGCTGGGATTACACGTACCCACCACTACACCTGGCTAATTTGTGTATTTTTAGTAGAGACAAGGTTTTACCATGTTGGCCAAACTGGTCTCAAACTCCTGACCCCAGATGATCCACCCACCTCGGCCTCCTAAAGTGCTGGGATTACAGGTGTGAGCCACCGTGCCCGAAACTTATTTACCTCTTTAAATAAGGCCTCATCTCCAAAGACTGCCACATGCTGAGGTACTGGGGGTCAGGACTTCGTATGAATCTGTGGGGAACACAGTGCAGTTAAAATGTGCGTTTTGCTGGTCTATGGAAGCATTGTCTGTTGAAGGATGCGTGACAGACTAGAAATACCCTTGGCTCTGGGTGGCCTGAGGCACAAGACAGAGATGGGTTTATTTGTTGTTATATACTACATACTGTTATATCTTTTGAGCTTTGTAGTGTGTATATGTAGTGCTGATTCCTTTTTTTCCGAGACCAAGTCTTGCTCTGTCACCAGGCCGGAGTGCAGTGGCATGATCTCTGCAGCCTCTACCTACTGGGTTCAAGCGATTCTCCTGCCTCAGCTTCCTGAGTAGCTGGGATTACAGGTGCCCGCCACCACACCCAGCTAATTTTTGTATTTTTAGTAGAGATGTTGGCCAGGATGGTCTCAATCTCTTGACCTTGTGATCCACCCACCTCAGCCTCCCAAAGTGCTGGGATTACAGGCATGTGCCACCGCACCCAGCCTGCTGATTACTTAAAAAAAAAATTTAAGCTGATGAAATTGACACATTATCAGGATGCTAAGGGGCAAGATGGCTCACACCTGTAATCTCAGCACTTGTGGGAGGATCATTTGAGCCCAGGAGTTCAAGACCAGCCTGGGCAACATAGTGAGACCCCTTCTCTACAAAAAAATACAAAAATCAGCTGGGCATGGCGGCACACGCCTGTAATCCCAGCTACTAAGGAGGCTGAGGTGGGAGGATCACTTGAGCCCAGGACGTCAAGGCTGCAGTGAGCAATGATTGCACCACTGCACTATAGCCTGGGTGACAGAGCAAGACCTGGCCTCCAAAAAAGTTTAAAACAAAAAAAAGGATTCTAGGATTTTATTGCAATAATGTCTTTTTTTCCCTAGAGGGCAAAATATATCTGCTTTGAATTGTTTGAAAAGAAACGAGGAGCATGACCCTGCCCTGCCCGTTAGTTCCCCTCGCCAGGCCCATGACCTCGCTGCTGTTTGGGTGCGGTGGGGTAAAGGGACCTCCCCAATGCCCTCTACCCATGCAGGACTCAAAGCCACCCGTCATCTCATTACAAAAGCTCATTGTGAGGGAGGTGGCCAACGAGGAGAAAGCGATGTTTCTGATCAGCGCCTCCTTGCAAGGGCCGGAGATGTATGAAATCTACACGAGCTCCAAAGAGGACAGGAACGCCTGGATGGCCCACATCCGAAGGGCCGTGGAGAGGTGAGGAGGGCCTGGAGGGTCTCCCCACCCCATGTTCCTTCCGACCAGTCCACCCTTGGCTTCAACGGTTGGCCATCGGCTGTGACTTTGAACTCCCTCATCCCAGCTTGGGCCCCATGATGCCATTCCAGCTCCTTCTGATGACTCAATGATGATTCAATCTGTTGGATATGGAGGCCAACAGGCCCGGAAAGGCAGCTCTCACCTGGGCCTTTCTGCACTTGTGGGCCATTGGCAGGCCCATGTGACATGGCGGGCTGTCTGCATTCATGGGCCAGACTTATTGGAGCAGGTCACGGCATCTTGTCCTTCCTCCTTGGGCCCAGCACCCCTCAGGGCCCAGGACCAGCTGGCTTCCCCACATTCTTTTTTTTTTTTTTTTTTTTTGAGACAGAGCCTTGCTCTGTCACCCAGGCTGGAGTGCAGTGGCACAATCTCAGCTCACTGCAGCCTCTGCCTCCCAGGTTAAAGCGATTCTCCTGCCTCAGCCTCCTGAGTAGCTGGGATTACAGGCGTGAGCCACTGCACCTGGCTTTTTTTTTTTTTTTTTAGAGTCAGGCTCTTGCTCTGTCACCCAGGCTGGGGTACACTAGTACAATCATAACTTACTGCAACCCCAAACTCCTGGGCTCAAGTGAACTTACCCTCTTGGTTTCCCAAGTAGCTGGAACTACAGGCACACACCACCACACCCAGCTAATTTTTTTATTTTTGTAGAGATGGGGCCTCACTGTGTTGCCCAGGCTGGTTTTGAACTCCTGGCCTCAAGCCATCCTCCTGCCTTGGCCTCCCAAAGTGTTGTGATTATAGGCATGAGCCACCATGCCCGGCCAGAACTCCCTCTCTTGATGCCTGGAGGCTTCCTGGTGCTGTAGCCTGGTTCAGACCCCCACACACTCCATCCACATTAGCTGTAGCTCTGTGGGGCTTGCAGCCTCCCACCTATACCTTGAAGGTCCCCTCCAAGCATGTTGTCCCCAGGACTCCTCCTCCAAGTCACAGAAAGGCAGGTAAAACCTCTTCCTAGTTATGCCCTGGTGCTTTGGGGCCAGACAAATGCCAGTGGCTCTTTTTCTTCCCCTCATCGTCCTCCTGCACCATGAACAAGCTAAATCAGGGCCGGGAGCAGTGGCTCACACCTGTAATCCCAGCACTTTGGGAGGCCGAGGCGGGTGGATCAGGAGGGCAGGAGTTCAAGACCAGCCTGACCAAGATAGTGGAACCCCTTCTCTACTAAAAATACAAAAAAATTAGCCAGGCGTGGTGGCAAGCACCTGTAATCCCAGCTACTCAGGAGGCTGAGGCAGAGAATTTCTTAAGCCCAGGAGGCGGAGGTTGCAGTGATCCAAGATTGTGCCACTGCACTCCAGCCTGGGCAACAGAGCGAGAAAAAAAAAAAAAAAAAAAAGCTAAATTACTCCCAAAGTCAGAGACGGTCATAGCATCTGGTTCTGCAGAACCAGCACCTGTGCCGCAGGCCCGCCTGGCTGGGAAGCGCAGTTACCCACCCGTCCCCTCTCCCTGCAGCTGCCCTGACGAGGAGGAGGGGCCCTTCAGCCTGGCAGAAGAGGAAAGGAAGGTGGTTGAGGCCCGAGCCACGAGACTCCGGGACTTTCAAGGTGAGGGTGAGACAGCGTTGTGGGCACAACCCTTGTGTGGTCAGCCCTGGGTTCCCCATCGGGACTGGCCATGAAGGGCAAACTGCCCCCCACGTGACCTGGTGTTTTCCCTCAGGTTGTGCTGTGTCCTGTAGCTCTGTGAAGCATTAGAACGGTGTTGTGCCATGACATAGTGATCTCCAGAGGTCACTTAGCCCTTCAGGGGTATGTGGAAGAGGGACGGAGTAGAGCTTAGGGGCCCTGAGCCCCTTCCAGAGCTGACCGCGCAGCCACACGTGCCGTCACCAGCCCATCCTCGTGCAGGCAGGAGCTCAACAGGGTGTCCCAGTCCCATATGAAGGAATAGCACAGGGCCCCCACAACCTCCTTCCAGAGCTTCCTCCTCCCTGTTTAATTATGTTATTGACATGTAATTAACACACCACGCCACTCACCCTCCCATGCGTTTGGGTTCGGTGGCATTTTAGTGCATTTCCAATTGTGCAGCCAGAAACACATTCACTTTAGAACATTCCACCTCCCTAGAAAAGAAGCCCCATCCCCCTTACCAGTCACTCCCTATCCCCTACCCCAACCCCGGCAACAGGAATCTCCTTCCTGTCTCTATGGATTGGCCCATCCTGGACACTCCATATAAATGGAGTCACACACTGCATGGCCTTTTGTGTCTGGCTTTTCTCGCTGAGTGTGGTGTTCTCGAGGTTCATCCACGTTCAGTGAGCATGTGTTCAAGAACAATTCCTGGACCCTGTGGCCTGCAGCAAGTTCCCTTCTTCCCTTTCGCTGTCTGTATTATTCATTTTTAAATTGGGTAATACTAAAACAACAAGTGGCCTGGTGCAGTGGCTCATACCTATAATCCTAGCACTTTGGGAGGTGGAGGCAGATGGATCACTTGAAGCCAGGAGTTGGAAACCAGCCTGGGCAACAGAGTGAGACCCTGCCTCTGAACAAAAGAAGAAGAAATAGAAAGATATTCTCTTTACCAAGATACTCTTAACCATCTCAAATCCTTATCAAAAGCTGATGGCATCCTACCCTAGGGACACTCCTGTTAAAATCTGGAGAAGGGTCAGGCCATCCACTCTCACCATTATTATTTTCATCCTAAAGGTTCCAGTCAGGGTGATAAGGAAAGAAACAGGAATAAGATGTTATTGGAGGCCGGGCGCAGTGGCTCATGCCTGTAATCCCAGCACTTTGGGAGGCCGAGGTGGGCAGATCACCTGAGGCCAGGAGTTCCAGACCAACCTGACCAACGTGGTGAAACCCAGTCTCTACTGAAAATACAAAAAAAATTAGCTGGGCGTAGTGGCACATGCCTGTAATCCCAGCTACTCGGGAGGCTGAGGCAGGAGAATTGCTTGAACCCGGAGGCAGAGGTTACAGTGAGCTGAGATGGCACCACTGCACTCCAACCTGGGCAACAAGAGTGAAACTCTGTCTCAAAAACAAAAAAACAAGATATTATTGGAAGGGAGTGGTAAAGTTATTTTCACATATGTCATGATTTTTTTGCCTGGAAAACCCAGTAGTATCAACTGAAAAGCTACTGACGTGGTAGGAGCGTTGAACAATTTAGCTGAATGTGGTGCATATACACTAGAATCACCAGTAGGAAGGTCTAATAAAATAAGTCCCTTTATAAGTCCAACAGGGGAAAAAAAAAAAAAAAAAAAGGATAAAACCCCAGAGGCTTATAGGAGGAGTTAAGTGGAGAAAACCTCGACCCACGGGCCTGAAGAAAAACTTTCCTAATTAGAAAACTCAGTCTTTGCCAGGCACAGTGGCTCACACCTGTAATCCTAGCATTTAGGCAGGCTGAGGCAGGTAGATTGCTTGAATCCAGGAGTTCAAGACCAGCCTGGGCAATGTGGCAAAACCCCGCCTTGACAAAAAAAAAAAAAAATACAAAGAATTAATCAGGCACCGTAGCACATGCCTATGGTCCCAGCTACTCGAGAGGCTGAGGTGGGAGGATCCCTTGAGCCTGGGAGATCAAGGCTGCCACCTCCTCTTCATCTCCCAGGCATGCACCACCACACCCCACTGTTTTTAAATTTCTTTATAGACACAGAGTCTCATATTGTTGCCCAGGCTGGTCTTGAACTCCTGGCCTCAAGTTGTCCTCCTATCTTCACCTTCTAAAGTGCTGAGATTACAGGCCTGAACCACCACATCTAACCTGATTTTTACAATCCTATCTCAGAAAAGAAAGAAAACTCAGTTTTCTAAGGCTCTAAGTTGGTCCCAGACTAATAAATGGGCCTGATGCAATCGTCACTCACACCCTACTGTGTTTGATTTTTTTTCTTTTTTGGAGACAGAGTTTTGCTCTTGTTGCCCAGGCTGGAGTGCAGTGGCATGATCTTGGCTCACCACCACAACCTCCACCTCCTGGGTTCAAGCGATTCTTCTGCCTCAGCCTCCTGAGTAGCTGGGATTGCAGGCATGCACCACCATGCCCGGCTAGTTTTGTATTTTCAGTAGAGACAGGGTTTCTCCATGTTGGTCAGGCTGATCTTGAACTGCCGACCTCAGGTGATCCACCCGCCTCGGCCTCCCAAAGTGCTGGGATTACAGGCATGAGCCACTGCACCTGGCCTATTTTATTTTTTTTAGAGACAGGGTCTTGCTTTGTCGCCCAGGCTGAAGTGCAGTGGTGCAATCATAGCTTATTGCAGCCTTGAACTCCTAGGCTCAAGCAGTCCACCTACCTCACCTCCCAGGCATGCACCAGCATACCCGGCTAATTTTTTTTTATTTCTTTGTAGAGACGGAGTCTTATGATATTGCCCAGGCGGTCTCAAACTCCTGCCCGCACACAGCCCTCCTACTTTGGCCTCCCTAAGTGCTGGGATTACAGGCCTCAGCCACCACAGCTAACCTGATTTTTATAACAAGGGGGAAAATAGAGGACAAGGCCACGCTCTCCCCCACCTGCCAGGAATGCAGGACACAGGGCAACCTACCTCGGGGCAGGGCCAGCAGGGGTCCTCATCCGCAGGGCGCCAATGATCCCAGGGAAGGTCGACCCGGCTGACCATCATGTCACCTCCACTGTCACTTTGCAGAGCGGCTGAGCATGAAAGACCAGTTGATCGCACAGAGCCTGCTAGAGAAGCAGCAGATTTACCTGGAGATGGCTGAGGTGAGCGGCCTGGAAGACCTGCCCCAGCCCCGAGGCCTGTTCCGAGGAGGCGACCCATCTGAGACCCTGCAGGGGGAGCTAATTCTCAAGTCGGCCATGAGCGAGAGTAAGTCGGCTGCCCCCACCTCAAGGGTGCAGTCCTGCCTGGGTGGGCTCCTCGGGGGACCCCAGGCCAGGCTCCTGTCCAGGATGGGCTTCTATCTAGGGGGTCCCAGGAGCAGTGCTGACCCCCCACCGGTACCTGCTAGAGCCAGAAGGGCCTTAGATACAAGGCACTTTCTCACCATTCAACAACCACTCTAATGCTCCCTGCGTGCAGAGGCTCTAAGTCAGGCTGTGGGGAGGACCTGAAGTTGACTGAGCCTGGTTCCCTACCCACCAGAGGCTCCTCTTCTTCCTGGGAGGTGGGTCCCTGGTAATACCCCAGAAAAACTCACACATGCTCCCTCGGTGGGTCCCCATGCACAGCTCCAGCACAGCCGCCAGGCCCCTGGGCTGGCAACTTGGGCAGGTGGTCAGTACCCAGTCTGCTCTTTTTTTTTGAGACAGAGTGTTACTCTGTCACCCAAGCTGGAGTGCAATGGCGCGCTCTCAGCTCATGACAACCTCCATCCAGGGTTCAAGCAATTCTCCTGCGTCAGCCTCCCCAGTAGCTGAGATTACAGGCATGCTCTACCACACCTGGCTAATTTTGTATTTTTACTAGAGACGGGGTTTCTCCATGTTGTTCAGGCTGGTCTTGAACTCCTGACCTCTGGTGATCCACCCACTCTGGCCTCCCAAAGTGCTGGAATTACAGGTGTGAGCCTCCACAGCAAGCTTTTTTTCTCTTTTTTTGAGATGGAGTCGCACTCTATCACCCAAGCTGGAGTGCAGTGGCGCAATCTCAGCTCACCGCAATCTCTGCCTCCTGAGCTCCAGATTCTCGTGCTTCAGCCTCCTAAGTAGCTGGGATCGCCGGCATGCACCACCACGCCTGGCTCATTTTTGTATTTTCAGTAGAGACGGGCTTCGCCATGTTGGCCAGGCTGGTCTCGAACTCCTGACCTCAAGTGATCCGCCTGCCTTGAGCCTCCCAAAGTGCTGGGATTACAGGCATGAGCCACCACGCCTGGCGGCCCCAATCTGCTCTTTGAACAGTGAGGGAAGCAGACGCAGCCCCTGCCTTCCAGAGCCTTTCCACAGAATAAGGCAGAGACTGGGGGTCAGCCTTTCTCCCTCCATCCCCACTGACATCCTTCCACCCGGCTCTGACAGCCGTTGTTCTTGTACCCACCTCTTTGCCGGGCCACAGCCTGTTAGTCCTAGAGGGCTTTCTGTGGACAGCGCTTCCCCACAAAGTCATTCTCCCAAATGGCCACTGTCATTCAATCAGTGTACGGTCATTGTCATAGAATACACCAAGTATTTCCTGCTGGCCCTGGGCAGGGCCACATCCAGCGTTCACCAGCCCCTGGCTCAGGGCAGCCTGGCAGAAGGGGTGGAAGGAGCCTGTACCCGCCCTCCCCATGGCTGCCCCACAGCCTTGTCCTCTCACTTAGACGCGGATTGGCCTGTCTTGGTGTCCATACCTGAAGTAAGGGTGTGCACAGGGATGGTGGGGCTGAAATGCCATGGCAGACAGTGGAGGCAGGTGATCACCACTCCAATGAGTCCTCCATCTCCCTGGTCTCACTGCCCCAGCACTCCGTATTCCCCCGGCACACTTCCACAGGGCAACCTGTGCCTCCTGTCCCCTTCTTTCCACAGTCGAGGGCATCCAGAGCCTGATCTGCAGGCGGCTAGGCAGCACCAGCAGCCAGGCGGAAGACGGGGGCAGCTCCACAGGCCCACCCAGGAGGGCCGAGACCTTCGGGGGCTACGACTGCACAAATAGCCCCAGCAAGAGTAAGAGCAGGGCTGCCTCCCCTCCCGCCCCCAGGGTGCCCCTCAGGATGCACATTTGCTTATATGAGGTTTCTTGGAATCTTCTTTTTTTTTTTTTGAGACAGAGTCTCACTCTGTCACCCAAGCTGGAATGCAGTGGCGTGACCTCTGATCTCTGCTCTTTGCAACCTCCACCTCCTGGGTTCAAGCTATTCTCCTGCCTCAGCTTCCCAAGTAGTTGGGATTACAAGCACATGCCACCACGCCCAGCTAATTTTTGTATTTTTAGTAGAGATGGGGTTTCACCGTGTTGGCCAGGCTGGTCTCGAACTCCTGACCTCAGGTGATCTGCCCACCCTGGACTCTCAAAGTGCTGGGATTGCAGGCATGAGCCCCTGTGCCCAGCCGGTTTCCTGGAACCTTCTGAACCCCTCCAGACATTGTTGGTTGTGTGGTGACAGCAGTTCCCAGACCAGCCCACCCCTCTCCAGCAGGTGTCTGTGCTGCAGATGCCACCATTCAGGGACAAGCCTGGGTTTCCTACCTGGGTAGGGGCTTGGGGTGGACTGGGAAGGTTCCCTCTCCTGATGGGATGGCAGCATCCTCACGCCCCTGACTTGGGGTTCTCAGATGGCAGTTTCAAGAAGAAAGTGGGCAGCACCGACCCCAGGCCCCGAGACTGGCAAGGCCCCCCAAACAGCCCGGACTCGAAGCTCGGTGACAGTGACATTCCTGGGGGCTCTGAGGAATCACCACAGGCGGTAAGTGGATATCCATGTGCTCGGCACAGTCCGAGTCACCATAAGGATTCATGCATGTGAGCAGCTTCTGCTGGGGCTGTCTAGTTTCCGTCTTATCATCATTGACAAGCGCTGTTCCATTTCAATAATAATATCTCAGCCCAGATTAAGTCGCTGGCAGGGGATTTCTTCCTGTAGCCTTCTGGGAAAAGCAAGAGGTCCCAGGAGGAAGGCTGAGGAGGGGACAGGCACAGGGCACTCACCGTGGCTTCATCAACAGGCGAGGAACCCCCTACAGGGACCACCAGCTTTCAGCAGGGGCAGGTGTGGTGGCGCCTACCAGATGCCAGATCTCCCCAGCTGTTCCCTTCCCATTGAATCAAATGGCCAGGTGCCTACTCAACCCTGCCCAGGTTAGAGGTGAGAGGCCAAGGCCAGCTGCCTTTGGTCAGCTCTGAGGCTTGGACTTGCCTTTGTGGCCAGATCTGGCAGGCACCCAGGCTTTATAGCCAAGCCCATTCTGCCTCCCAGGCGGCCCAGCCCCTCATTTTCCAAATACTCAGACTTGCACAAGTCAGATGAGTGCCGGGCCTGTGTCCCCAGTCATGACCTGGTCCTGGGTCCTCCCTGTTACCCATACAAAGGGATGTATTTTCAATAATACTCAGGGGCTGGGTGCAGTGCCTCATACCCATAATCCCAGCGTTTTGGGAGATAAGGTCTCTGTCTGTCACCCAGGCTGGAGGGCAGTGGCGTGATCACAACTCACGCAGCCTCTAACTCCTAGTCTCAAGCGATCCTCTCACCTCAGCCTCCCAAGTAGCTGGGACTCCAGGTGCACACCCCCACACCTGGCTAATTTTTTAAATTTTTGTAAATAACAGGGTCTCACTATGTTGCCCAGGCTGGTTTCCAACTCCTGGGCTCAAGCAATCCCCTTGCCTTGGCCTCCCAAAGATATGAGATTACAGGCAAGGTCGCCATACCTGGGCCTGGGAGGATCACTTGAGGCCAAGAGTTTGAGACCAGCCTGGGCAAGACCACATTTTGACAAAATATTTTTAAAACAGCTGATCCTTTGGCTGGGTGCGGTGGCTCATGCCTGTAATCCCAGCACTTCAGGAGGCCAACTCAGGGGGATCAGTTGAGTCCAGGGGTTCAAGACCAGCCTGGCTAACATGCTGAAACCCTGTCTCTACTAAAAATATAAAAGTTAGTTGGGCGTGGTGGTAGACACCTGTAATCACAGCTACTCAGGAGGCTGAAGTGGGAGGATCACTCAAACCCAGGAGGTGGAAGTTGCAGTGAGCTGAGATTTCACCACTGTACTCCATCCTGGGCAACAGAGCGAGACTTCGTTTCAAAAAAACTAAAATTAAAATTAAAAATGGCTGCCCATCTGTGCTCCTGAAATGATCTTGGCAGAAAAAAAAATGTTTTAAATGGCTGCCGGGCACAGTGGCTCAGGCCTGTAATCCTAGCACTTTGGGAGGCCGAGGCAGGTGATCACCTGAGTTGAGGAGTTCCAAACCAGCCTGACCAACTTGGTGAAACCCTATCTCTACTAAAAATACAAAATTAGCCAGGCATGGTGGTGTAAGGCTAATCAGGAGGCTGAGGCAGGAGAATCACTTGAACCAGGGCAGTGGAGGTTACAGGGAGCTGAGATCTTGCCATTGCCATTGCACTCCAGCCTGGGCAGCCAGTCTTTATTTTTATTTTTCCAGTTTTTTTTTGTTTTTTGTTTTGTTGTTTTTTGTTTTTGTTTTTGTTTTTTTGCCCACCTGCAACTGTCTTGATCGAGTTATAACAACCAGTCTTAAAAAAAGGATAATAATAAATTAAATAAAAATAGCTGATCCTGGTGGTGCACACCTGTAGTCCCAGCTACTCGGGAGGCCGAGGTGGAAGGATGGGACCACTACACTCTAGAGCAAGACCCTGTCTCAAAAAAGAAAGAAGAAAAGAAGAAGCAGCAGGCTTGGGTCTGGTCGGATGGGTTTTGAGCCGCTCTCTGTGGTTTGACGGTGAGTGTCCTCTTCCCAGGTGGAGGCACCAGGCACGGAGTCTGACCCCGGTCTGCCCACCATCCTGGAGTCGGAGGTAGGCGCCCACTGTCCATCCTCCCGGGGTCGTGTGCACGCGCGTGTGGCCTCAGGCCCGAGGACTAGCGTCAATCTCCCTCTCCTCCCCGCAGCTTGTCCAGCGGATCCAGACGCTGTCCCAGCTGCTCCTGAACCTGCAGGTACGGGGGCAGGGTGGGGCCGGCTACACGTGCCCTTTCCGGGTAGGCTGGGGCGCGGGTGCGGCTCTCACCTGCGGTGGCCTTCCACAGGCGGTCATCGCCCACCAGGACAGCTATGTGGAGACGCAGCGGGCAGCCATCCAGGAGCGTGAGAAGCAGTTCCGGCTGCAGTCGACGCGCGGGAACCTGCTGCTGGAGCAGGAGCGACAGCGCAACTTCGAGAAGCAGCGGGAGGAGCGTGCGGCCGTGGAGAAGCTGCAGAGCCAACTGCGGCAGGAGCAGCAGCGCTGGGAGCGTGAGCGCGAGCGGCAGCGGCAGGAGCTGGAGCGCGCAGGCGCAAGGCTGCAGGAGCGCGAGGGCGAGGCGCGGCAACTGCGCCAGCGGCTGGAGCAGGAGCGCGCCGAGCTGGAGCGCCAACGCCAGGCCTACCAGCACGACCTGGAGCGGCTGCGTGAGGCCCAGCGCGCCGTGGAGCGTGAGCGGGAACGCCTGGAGCTGCTGCGCCGCCTCAAGAAGCAGAACACCGCGCCGGGCGCGCTGCCACCTGATGCACTGGCTGAGGTGAGCGCGCAGCAGCCCGTGCACACAGGTGGGGGATGGGGGTGTAACCATTTTGCGCGTGCATTTGCACAGCCACGTGTATGTGACGGGGTGCGTGCATGACTGTAAACGAGCGAACAGCGTGAGATAGCCTTGCGTTCACAGCACTTGCCGCAACACAAACTTTCTTAGAGCTCGTTAAATGCTTAACAGAACGCTGTTGCTCAAAACATTCCATAAATGTTAAAAACTTTAAAAAATAATGCCCTCCTGTAATCTCAGCACTTTGGCGCAAGCAGGAGTTCCAGACCAGCCTGGGCAACATGGCGAAACTCCATTTCTATATATAAAAAAAATAACAAAAATGAGCTAGGCGTGGTGGTGAGCGCCTGTAGTCCCTGCTACTTGGAATGCTGAGGTGAGAGGATCACCAGAGCCCGGGAGGTTGAGGCTGCCATGAGCCGTGATCACGCCACTGCACTCCAGCCTGCGCAACAGAGTGAGACTCTGTCTCAAAAAAAAAAAAAAAAAAAAAAAGGGCGGGCGTGGTGGCTCACGCCTGTAATCCCAGTACTTTGGGAGGCCGAAGCGGACAGATCACCTGAGGTTGGGAGTTTGAGACTGGCCTGACCAACATGGAGAAACCCCGTCTCTACTAAAATACAAAAAATGAGCCGGGCATGGTGGTGCCTTCCTGTAATCCCAGCTAGTTGAGAGACCGAGGCAGGAGAATTGCTTGAACCTGGGAAGCGGAGGTTGCAGTGAGCCAAGATTGCCCCATTGCACTCCAGCCTGAGCAACAAGAGCGAAACTCCATCTCAAAAAAAAAAAAAAAAAAAAAAGATGCTGGGTGCTGTGGTGTGCGTCCCAGCTACTTGGGAGGCTGAGGCCAGAGGATTGCTTGAGACCAGGAATTTGAGACCAACCTGGGCAACATAGTGAGAACTCGTCTCTAAAAAAATTACAAAAATTAGCAGGGTGTATTGGCGCATGCCTGTAGTCCCAGCTACTTGGGAGGCTGAGGCAGGAGGATCATTTGAGCCTAAGAGGCTCAAAAGCTATGATTGTGCCACTGCACTCTAGCCTGGGTGACAGAGCAAGACTGTGTCTCGGAAAACAAATTTATAAAACCATGGATTGTGTGAACAGATGTGAACACGAATGTGTGTGACATGTTTGTATATGAGTGACAGTTTGGGTGCCACTGAGTGTCACCACAAGTATGCATATTTAGCAGGCATTGGGGACAGGCAATGACTGGCAGCTCCTTCAGGCTGCACCTAGCTCTGTCCAGAATGGGAGAGGTCGAGGGTCTCCTGTGCACGACCCTTGGGGGCTCTCCAGAGGCCGCACAGCAGGAACCTCGCATTGCAATGTATCTGCTGTTGTCCCCCCAGGCCCAGCCCCCCAGCCACCCTCCCAGCTTCAACGGGGAAGGGCTGGAGGGGCCTCGGGTGAGCATGCTGCTGTCCGGTGCTGGGCCAGAGTACACAGAGCGCCCTGAGGTGGCTCGCCGGGACAGTGCCCCCGCTGAGAGCCGGCCGGCCAAGAGCGACGTACCCATCCAGCTGCTCAGCGCCACCAACCAGTTCCAGAGGCAGGCGGCCGTACAGCAGCAGATCCCCACCAAGCTGGCGGCCTCCACCAAGGGTGGCAAGGACAAGGGCAGCAAGAGCAGAGGCTCCCAGCGCTGGGAGAGCTCAGGTGAGCCGGCCCCGCCCCCTCCACCTGGCCCTGGAAGGTGCACCTGTGGGCAACCGGTCAGGCTCTAGGGGCTCACTGGGAGCCAGGAGGCATGGGACACCTGTGCCACCCTCCAGAGAGGAAACCCAGAAGGGCACAGCTGGCATCGTGGCTGAGGCCACCCACACGGGGCCATGTTTGTGTCCGGCCCCAAAACTGAGATGGCGCACCCTCTGTCCTTTCCCCACCTCAACCCTCAAACAGCGGGATGGGGACCGGGAGCCTCAGAAAAGTACACAGGCAAGAAGGCGGAGAGGCCTGGCCGCCTGGAGCAGCACAGCTGGGGCTGGGACACATGCGGGCCCCTCTGCTGAAGTCCCTGTTCCACAGACAGGGACGCAGAGCCCAGGGCAGCCCCAGTGTTTCCAGGGAGGGTGCCCAGGGGCTCTTCTGGTGCAGGAGCCAGCCCTGCTCCTCTGGGGGACAACCAGGATGTCCTGGGACCTTTCCTGAAGAGTGGGGGCTGTGTCCCATGGCCACTGGGGCCTGTGCTGTTTCCATAGGAGGCTCAGCCTCCTCTCCAGATGCCGGGTGACTCCCAGGCCCTTCTGCGGCAAGGGTGGGGCCATTCTCCCTGAATCCAGGGCTTAGCATCTGAGCAGCTCAGGTCACGGGATCCAGGCTGCCGTGGGAAGTGTCAGCTGGGGGCGGCCGGGCCCCTCTGTTCTTGGACGCTGCCCTGGGGGTGGGGGCGGCTGGCCAGCCTGGAGCCGGCCCGAGCGCCTTCCCTCTTCCAGCATCCTTCGACCTGAAGCAGCAGCTGCTGCTCAACAAGCTCATGGGGAAGGATGAGAGCACCTCACGGAACCGCCGCTCGCTGAGCCCCATCCTGCCTGGCAGCCACAGCCCCGCACCCCTGCCAGGTGAGCCTCCACCCCATCATGAGCCCAGGCCCAGGGCAGCTGGGCCGCTGGCACCACCCGGAGGCTGCTCACAGTCTGGACCCCCTCTCTTCCAGACCGTGGCTTCCCCGCCCCGAGCCCACCACCAGCTGACAGCCCCTCCGAGGGCTTCTCTCTCAAGGCCGGGGGCACAGCCCTCCCACCCGGGCCCCCGACTCCCTCACCACTGCCAGCCACACCACTCAGCGCCAAGGAGGACGCCAGTAAGGAAGACGTCATCTTCTTCTAAAAGGGCCGTGACTCAAGGTGCAAGGCCCCTCCCTGCCCTGCCCACCCTTCCTGCTCTCTGGGGACCCCCGTGGGGTCACCATGCCCACCGAGCTGTACCCCCCCTTCCTGAGCAAATGGTGATGACCACCTGGCCAGGCCCGTCCTGGTGGTGCTCCAGGCCTCGTGGCTCCTTCTATAGGATTAGCGGTGGTGCCTGGGTCACTTTCTGAACCTCTTTTTTTTTCAAAAAGGAAAGTTTTTAATGGAAAGTTGAGCCAGAACTAATCCAGGGAGCTGTCTGAAATCATATAGCGCCCATCCAGGTGGCAGGGAGATCAACTCCGAGCTGTTTTTCCGAAGCAGTGAGGAGCGGTGCCAGCTCTGCATGGAGCCAGGGACAGGGCCGACCTCACTCTGAGAAGGAGCTGCCAGTCGGGCCCACGCTCCACAGCCATGTGTGACATGGAGCCAGGGATTAGGGCGCCAGCAGAGGCCAGTGGCATCAGCAGCATCTGTCCCCAGAATCAGGCAGAATCTATGTCCCAAGCAGAGACCCATGCAGGTTCACCGTGAACCTCAGGGCCAGGGAATGAGCCAGGCACGGGGGCAGGGGCAGAGAGGGCCACGGAGCAGGTCCCACTGAGGGGACACCAGTGGCACTCCGGGCAGGCTCTGTGGGTTCGGACACCCATTGCAAAAGGGACAGACCTTTGCTCCTTTTTACTTGGCACCGGTTTTGAAACCAGCTGGTTCCCAAAATCTGCTTCCCGAGGGCACCCAGTCATTCACACGCTCGGCCTGTCTTGGGGGCTGGGCCTCTAGCTTCAGCCAGGGCAGGTACACACCTCTGGCGCAGGGTCCTCAGCCCCCAGGAAATGAGCTCCCAGGGATGGGGTCCCACCTTCCGGGTGGGGGCTGGCACATCACAGACTTTCTAGAGCGCCATGCCCCGGGGCATGGGAGGAAGTGCCTAGAGACGTGGAGAGTGGACAAGTGGCAGCAGTGCAGGCCCCTCGCTTGCATGAGCTGCTGCAGCCCCTGGTCCACCACCCCGGAGGAGTGGAGGAAGGAGGTGCTGGGCAGTGTCGAAGGTGCTGGGATGTCCTGAGGTGGTCAGATCCACCCATGATCTGGCTCTGGTGGAGGAGGGCCACATTTCAAGCCCTGTTCTGCACCCCAGGGTTCCCCACGGCACCTCCCAAAGCATTGGTGGCAGGACTGGGTCCTGGCCGGTCGTCCTTGTTCCCAATGGGGCATGCGTGGTCCCCCCCACAGGGCCAAGTCCTTTTCCCAAACCCAGGGTCCCGGGAACCGCAGATCCTGGGGAATTCAGCTGTCCTCCCACCGCACTGGCAGAGCCACTTCTGTGATGCTGAATACAGTGAATGGGGACATTGCCGCCACTCGGGGACAGATGGGCACAGGGGAGGGGAAACTGTCAGGAAGTGCTCCCCTGGGCAGAGGCGCCCACTAGGTGCTGTGGGCTCCGAAGGGGACAGGGCAGGAGCTGATGCTGGACAGGAACCGGAGCTGCACAGCCTGACAGTGACAAGGTCCTGAGAACACAGTGACCGGCTGGGCATCCCCAGGCTCCCGCTCCCTCGGAGGACCTCGGCTCCACCCAGCCAGGTCCTTTGCCATCAGCAACACTCTCCGCCCCATGACCAGAGCATCCCGCACCCCCATCAGATCCCCCCTGTGCCATGTTTATCATCAGTGTTTTGTATTTTTGTACTGAGTACCGGAGCACTTTACAAAAGCTGACTGTACATTCCCGTTCTGTTGTGAACAGAACATTCCCGGACCCTTGCACCACCCCCTGAGCTGGCGTGCGCCGGTCCAGCCCTCTGAGATCCCACAATTCCTTGGATGGGAGAGAAGTTCAGGGAATTTCTGCTTGGCCACGTGGTGGGAACCCACATCCCCGCCATGTGGCCAAGGGGTCTCAGTCGTGCTACGCATTGGGTGGCGGCATTGACAGCCCTTCCCTCACCAGTGCCCCTCGGCCATTCCTAGGTGGAGCCCGATTTTCTTTGTAAAGTTGACAGTCGAGCAAATGTTCATATTTTCGTGGGATCTGCACGCGTCTTCGTCAGTTGTGGTCATGATATTAGTCACCTGCTAATTATTTTTACAATGATTACAACGTTTCCTTACCAAGGGATATTTCTGACCCACCTTAGAACTTAAGACCTGATTCTAGCAATAAATGTGTCCAAGATGAGGAGTGACTGGCATGGGCGTTCTTGGGGGTTTTGTTTTAGGATCATCTTCTGCCCAAATGTCGCTGCAGTAGTAGCAGGTTCTGGGGTTCTGGTGGGGGGCTCTCCATTGCTTCTGCACCTCAGCTCACTCCCCTGCCCTCTGTGTCCTGCTCAGAAGACCCCTTAAGGTCCAGTCCCCAGTTGTTGGTTTTGTTTGTTGGTTTTTGGTTTTTTTTTTTCTTGAGATGGAGTCTCGCTCTGTCACCCAGGCTGGAGAGCAGTGGCATGATCTCTGCTCACTGCAACCTCTGCCTCCTGGATTCAAGCACTTCTCCTGCCCCAGCCTCCGGAGTAGCTAGGATTACAGGCGCGTGCCACCATGCCCTGCTAATCTTTGTATTATTTTAGTAGACACAGGGTTTCACTACGTTGGCCAGGCTGGTCTTGAACTCCTGACCTCAAGCGATCTGCCCTCCTCAGCCTCCCAAAGTGCTGGGATTACAGGCGCGGGCAGGAGTTGGGTATGGAGGTGCCTGTGTAGGTCCTGCCCACCAGGTACACTTGAGGCTTTTGTGGAACCTCCGCAGCCCAGCTTTGCTGATCCTTTTGCTTTTAATCCAGAATAATCCCCAAGACTGTAACTTTCAGTTCTTCCATCTGCTGTGAGAGGCAGCTTGGCTGTGGGTGTTCAGTCATCATTTCCCCCTGGTCTGAGTCCCAGTCCCGTGAGGCAAGGACACTGCCGTTTCAACAGGTTTCCCGTCACCAGGTGACTAGGTATAAAGTTGATCACTGGATCACCAGGAAGTGCAAACGGGACTCTCAGGCAGCACTGTCCACCAGAAAGATGATGCAAGCCACGTGTGGAATTTTTCATTGGTAGTAGCCATATTAAAAAAGTAAAAGGAGGGCTGGGTGTCGTGACTCATACCTGTCATCCCAGCACTTTGGGGAGGCTGAGGCAGGAGGATGGCTTGAGCCCAGGAGTTCAAGACCAGCCTGGGCAACATAGTGAAACCCCTTCTCCACACACACACACACACACACACACACACACACACACACACACACACAAATGGCCAGGTATGGTAGTATGCAACTGTAGTCCCAGCTACACAGGAGGCTGAGGCAGGAGGATTGCTTGAGCCCAGGGGTTTGAGGCTGCAGGCAGCTATGACTGTGTCACTGTACTCCAGCCTGGGCAACATGGTGAGTCCCTGTCTCTAAGGGGTAAAAAAAAAAAGGGAAATTTGGGGGATTGAAAAAAGAAATGAATTTTTTAAAAAAAAGAAAAAGGTGAAAATAATTGACTTTTTTTTTTAATTATTATTTTTTTGAGATGGAGTCTTGCTCTGCTGCCCAGGCTGGAGTGCAGTGGTGCCATCTTGGCTCACTGCAACCTCTGCCTCCCAAGTTCAAGCAATTCTCCTGCCTCAGCCTCCCGAGTATAGCTGGAATCACAGGCCCCCGCCATCATGCCAAGCTAATTTTGGTATTTTTGTAGGGACGGGGTTTCACCATGCTGGCCAGGCTGGTTCTTGAACTCCTGACCTCAGGTAATCCTCCTGTCTCAGCCTCCCAGAGTGCTGGGATTAAAGGTATGAACCACCGCACCCAACCCATTTTTTTTTTTCCATTGTAGTCAAATGCACACAATGTAAAACTGGCCAGTAGCTTTCTCCTGATGGTGGACATTGGGGTTTCCTCTCTCTCTCTCATTCTCCCAACTCTCTGATTTGCTGAAGCGCATAGTGGTGTTGGGACCCTCATCGCAGGCGAGCATACGCTGGCCCCCACACGTTCCACCGTCCACTCGACCCACAGAGCACCCTCCACCCTGACCCCAGCCATCCCCTAACCTCTGCCTAGCTGACCCCTCCCCTGGGAGGCCCCCAGCCTTCCTCAGCACACATTACAGGCCCTGGGGGGCTTGGGGCACCCTAAAATGAGATCTTCTGCAAAGAGGGCTTGTAGTAGCTGGGGCACAGTGGCTTACACCTGTAATTCCAGCACTTTGGGAGGCCGAGGCAGGTAAATCACTTGAGCCCAGGGGTTCGAGACCAGCCTGGCCAACATGGTGAAACCCTGTCTCCAGTAAAAATACAAAATTACCTGGGCGTGGTGGCAGGTGCCTGTAATCCCAGCCATTCAGGAGGCTGACGCAGGCGAATCACTTGAACCCGGGAGGCAGAGGTTGCAGTGAGCTGAGATCGCGCCATTACACTCCAGCCTGGGTGACAGCAAGATTCCATCTCAAAAAAGAGGACCTGTAGTCCTTAAGGGTCTCAAAGGGGTCTGTTCCCAGCCCCTGAAAGGTTGAGAACCGATGGACCAGAATGAGCAACTCTACAGACAGGGCAGTGGTCACCAAGCCTGGGGGCTGGGGGTGGGTAACACCTGAGGGGTGAGATGGTTTCTCTTTGGGGTGATGGAAATGTTCTCAGGTTGACCGTGGCACTGCTTGTATGACTGTGAATGTTCTAAAAGCCACCAAACTGTCCCCCTTCCATGGATAAATTGTATGATATGTGAATTATATTTCAATAAAACTGTTTAAACACACACACACACAAAGAGCCACTGGACCGGCTCAGAGAGTGGGAGAGTGGCCTCCCTTTCTGGAAACATCCATCCTGTCTGCTCCGTGCCTGGACTCCACATGGTCAGTATCCAAGGCCTTCCCAGTCCAGGCTCCATCCCTGACGGTGGCTTGCTTTTCCTCCTGGCACCTGTCATCAGGTGGTCACGTGGCTTCCCCACACGGAGGCGCCACTCCAAGGGCCCCACAGGTATAAGCTGGTAGGTAATTGAGTCTCCCGGTAGTTAATGTGATGCCCTAATCATGCGGGTGCCACTAGGAGCTGAGAAGGAGGCCCCTGCTGAGGGCTGGGGCAGGCCTGCACCGCTCACAAGGGAGAGAAGGGGGAAACCCACCAAGCCTGGCCCACTCATGAGTCCTGGACAAAAGGAGGCCCCACAGATGGGGTCTCCTGCACCTGTGTGACCCTGAGCAGTCCCTGGCCTCCCAGCTGCTCATAGCCACCTAGTGTCTTCCTTGTAAAAACAAAACAAAGCACAGATGTACTCCGGGAGGCCAAGGCAGGCATGTCACTTGAGGCCAGGAATTCAAGACCAGCCTGGGCAATATGGCGAGACCCTGTCTCTACAAAAAAATTTAAAAATTACCTGAGCATGATGATAAATGCCTGTAGTTCCTGCTATTTGGGAGGCTAAGGTAGGAGGATCCCTTGAGCCCAGTAGTTCGAGGCTGCAAGGAAGTCATGATTGCACCACTGCACTCCAGCCTGGGTGACGGTGAGATCCCGTGTCAAAAAGATGAAAAAGCAGTGCAACTGATACCACATGAGGCTCAAGGGCACACACACTGCCTGTCATGTTCCTGGGCCATGCTGTGCCCCAGCGCCTGCCAGAGACTAAGAGGTGCCCTCGTTCCATCCCACCACACGCTGGCTGAGGTGGGAACCCCGAGTGTCTTTAGCAATGCCAGTGTGTGTTGCCCAGTCTCAGCCTAGAGCCCTGAAAATGCTCCGGGTCTGCAGCACAGTGGTGTGAGGCCACACCCTAAGGTGGCCTGACAGGAGGTAGCACCTCTGGCCCATGTGCCCAGGACTGTGGGGAGTAGAGAACAGCCCTCTATGGCTCGAGGCCACTTGGGGTCCGTGGGCAACACTTGCTCAGAGACGGAGGGGACCCACCAAGCCAAGAGTGTTCCTGAAGGCGGGCTGGAGAAGTGTGGTTTCCAACTGTGGCTCCATCCTGTGGAGGGTAAGGGGCCAGGAGCCATCAGTGTAATAATCTTCACCCCTTGGCCAGGCACCAGCACCACAACATTTAACTGATTTCCATTCCAGCTTTCCAAGGCACGACGGGCTTCCTCTGGTTCACCTTTATTTGGACATAAGACTCCAGCTGGTGGGTGGGAGGTGCTGCTGAAGCCTTCCACGGCTTCTGAAAACTGACCGGCTCGGTAGCCCTGGGCTGGGGCCTGGGGGGACCTCGAATCAGTCCTTCCTCCCACCCTGCCCATGGGTTTCGCCACAGGCAGCCGTAGAGCCCCAGCCCCTGCCCCGGCGGCCTCTGCTTTGCAGAGAGGGGCCCTCCTTGGGCTCCAGCTGTGTCCCTGTGCTCTTCAGGCAGTGTCGGGGGTGGCAGCCTCGGCCTGGCCACCGGCCTGGACCGCCCGGTATATGCTGAGGAGCGAAGAGACGGTTCCCATGAGGCCCACCAGCCACGGCGGGAAGCGGCCGGCCCACAGCACGCCCCGGGGCAGCCAGTGCACAGCGTTGGCCAGGTCAGCCAGGTTGCTGAGAAGCGACAGCATCTCCAACTGCATCTGCGCCTCCACGGCCCTCCGCTTGCCCTGGGGCAGTGGGCTGTGGGCAGAGAGGAGCAGCTCACACTCACGCTCACACCTGCCCACCTGCCCTTCCCAAGCCCCCACATGCCCTTTGTGGCCCGGGCAGCCCTGAGCCTTTGGCAGGGAAGCGAGTGGCCACAGCACCTGCCTGCCAGTGGGAGGAGCTGACAGGGCTGAGGTGGCCTCCCCGACCCGCCACAGGGACTGAGTCCTCATCACTGCCTCCCAACCCAAGCATCAACAGGGCAGGGACCTGGGTCCAAGTCCTCAAATCCACACCTCAGTCCTCCTCCTGAACACCCGGAGATGGGGGTCCCTTGTAAAAACAAAAAGCACAGATGCACTTTGGGAGGTGTGGAGGGACGGGGGAACCCCAGGAGCAATAAATACAAAATCAGCCAGGCGTGATGGCACATGCTTATAGTCCCAGCTACTCGGGAAGCTGAGGCAGGAGGATCAGTTGAGGCTGGAAGGTAGAGGTTGCAGTGAGCTGAGATCGCACCACTGTGCTCCAGCCTGGGCAACAGAGCAAGACCCTGTCTCGAAAAAGAAAAAGCAACAGTGACAATGGCCATAACCCTCAAGAAATTGACCAGTCTCTCCAGCTGGGGGCACAGCCATGAAGGCTCAGCCCTGGAGTCCTCGCTCAAGCAAGCCTCAGTTTCCCCATCTGTAAAAGGTACCACCACCCACTGGAGGCTGCGGTGAGACCCCCACGACCTGTGAACAACAGACCTCAGTACCAGCCTGCACAAGGGTAGCTCTGAGCTGGGATCCCACACCTGCTGAGGGAGTGGGCCTTCCTGCTGGGTGACCGCGGGCTCCTACCTGGTGAAGGGCGCTGTGGGGCTCCGCAGCCTCTGTCTCAGCTTCAGCAGCACCCACAGGGACCTGCGGCACCAGAGCCAGAGGGAGGATGCCCCCAGGGGAGCAGGAGGGTTAGCTCCGCAACGCTGGCCCCGGACGTACAGTTTGGGACAGGGGCATCCCTGTACAGTCTGGGACAAGGGCTGCATCTTGGATAAGTGGCCTGCCCTCTCCCTGCCCCTTCAGTCCCGCGCCCTCTGGGCTGTGCCTCAGGTTCCCTGGGACTCAACCCTAACACAGCCCTGTCCTGCGGCGGACATCTGCATCACATTCAGGAACATCCTGCGCTTCTGACGTGGCCATCCAAGGCCCGGCCCAGCCTCTGCAAACCACTGGCAAGTGCTCAAAGGAACATCAAGCCCTGTGAGATGTTCACAGCCCAGCACGGAGTCCTAGACAGAAGAGGATGCCAAGGGGCCTGCAGTTGGACAGGCCTGGGGGCGCTGTTTCCCTCTGGGCCTTGGCTGCCTGTTCTGCTCTGTGTGGAAAGGCCCAGATCGGTGCCATGCCAGCACCCCCTGCACACATACCCTGGACACTGGCTAGACCTATGTGGATGACCCCTTGGGCCCCCAAGGCTGCCATGTGCACGCTGAGGAAGGGGCTACCTGGTGGGCAGCCTCTGTACTCCCAGGGGACTCTGCAGCTGTGCATGGCACCCACTGGGCCCACTCCACCAGGCACCTGCACTCTCCAGCCTCGGCCATGGGGTGTGCTGGGTTGTGACTGTGACCTCCTGACCAGAATGGCCAGGGCCTGGTCACATCTCCGGCCACCCTGTACCCAGGGTGCAGGACACAGGGTAGTGCCAGTGGTACGGCAGGTGGGTGCCTCCTGGGGGACTGGGGCAAAACACCAATTTCTGGCCTCCCCAGACCCACAGAATCAGAAGCTTGGCCGGGCGCGGTGGCTCACATCTGTAATCCTGACACTTTGGGAGGCTGGGGCAGGCAGATCACCTGAGGTCAGGAATTCAAGACCAGCCTGGCCAACATGGTGAAACCCCACCTCTACTAAAAATACAAAACTTAGCTGGGCGTGGCGGCAGATGCCTTTAATCCCAGCTACTCAGGAGGCTGAGGCAGGAGAATCACTTGAACCCGGGAGGCAGAGGTTGCCGTGAGCTGAGATTGCACCACTGCATTCCAGCCTGGGTGACAGAGCAAGACTGTCTCAACAAAGAGAATCAGAAGCCCTGGGCACCGGCACCTTGCATCTCCATTTAGCAACCTCCCAGCTGATGCTCTGGCAGCCCTGGGCCTTAGGACAGATGTCTGGTTGTGATAAGGGCACATGGAATGCTCCCACCCATTCCCCGTGCTCACCCCAAACCAGAGAAATGATGGGAAACCACGTGCCCTAAACAAGAATGCTGCAGCAGGCAGAGCACAGCTTTGATGGGTATTCCATTTGATACTGCAAGCGTGGACACGTGTCAATGCCCAAACCCATAAGATGCCCAGAACCAAGCGTGAACTGTAACGGAGCTATGCACTGGGGTGACGATGGGTCCATGGAGAGTCATCAGTTGTAACCAGTGCACCATGGGGATGATGCCAGAAGTGGGGGAGGCCGTGCGTTTGGGGATGGGGGTATATGGGGACTCTGAATGTTGCCCAGGCTGGAGTGCAGTGGCGTGATCTTGGCTCACTACAACCTCCGCCTCCCCAGATTCAAGCAATCCTTTTGCCTTAGTCAGTTTGTGCCACCAAGCCTGGCTACTTTTTGTACTTTTAGTGGAGACAGGGTTTCACCATGTTGGCCAAGCTGGTCTCAAACTCCTGGGCTCAAGTGATCTGCCGGCCTTGGACTCCCAAAGTGCTGGGATTACAGGCGTGAGCCACCACACCAGACCTATGCTAAGGATCTTAAGAAGCATTACCCTGCATCATCCAGGTGGTCCAGATGTCATCACAAGGTCCTTATAGGAGGGAGGAAGGAGAATGAGAATTGGGGAAGGAGGTGTGACCCTGAGAGACATGACCCAGAGATCATGCTTGGAAGAGGAAGGAAGGGGCCATGAATCAAGGAATGCAGGTGGACTGTAGAAGCTGGAAAATCCAACGAAACAGACCTCCCCTGGGGCCTCCAGAAGGCATCAGCCCCTGCCGACACTAGCCCAGGAGGGTTCTGACCGCTAGCCTTCAGAATCCTAAGATAGTAAGTTTCTCTTGCTCAGCACTACAGTTACGGTAATTCGTTCCGCAGTTATTTGAAACAAATACACCAACAAAAGAAGAAACAACAAAAACTCCAAGGAAAACTCTAGAGGCAAAGACCCACATCCCTCAGTCTGAAGCCAGCGCTGTTGCTGGGGCCGCTGCCACTCTCGTAAGGAGGCCCGCTCAGGGACCTTGGGTGCTCCCTTCTGGCCCATGCCACTTACCTGGCAACCCCCAGGAGCAGAGAGAGGGCCCATAAGGCTGTGCTCAGTGTCCACCACCGGGAAGAGTCCATGTGGAGGACCCGGGTATCAGCCGCCCAGGCGACGTGCTCACAGGGGTAGTAGAGCTGGTCGGCCAGGTTCCCTAGGACGGACACCCAGCGGACAAAGGCGTCCTCCTCCTGTAGGACCAGGAGCAGACTTACCCACTGCCCATTTTAACACCATAGCCATGCCAGGTAGCAGTGAGCTGTTTCCTGACCCCGGGCCCTGGGCAGCATCTAGGCCCGGCGGGCTGTCTGTGGCTCGCCCACAGGAGAAGGGCTCTGAGGCTGGGGTCCCCACACAGGCCTGATTCCTGTGTTTCGGCAGCACGGTGTTCAGTGCCCCTTGGAGGGAGAGTCTCAACTCAGCTGTGCAGTGCAGTCCTCTGCAGAGCTTCCAAAACCCCATGCCCAATGCCAGCCGTGAGGAATCTGTCTCACTCAGCCTGGGGCAGGCCCCAGCACCAGGAATTCTCACGTTCCCAGGGGATTCCCATGTTCCACCAAGCTGGGAGCCCTGCATCAGAGCCTTCCTCCCCAGAGGCTTTCGGTTCCTGCATGGGCGAGGACCTCTGATGCCAGACTCCAGGCAGGGAGCATGAGAGGTGGCTTGCAGGGAACCCTGACCAGGCTGAGATGGTATGCCAACCTGTGGGCCAGCGCATGCCCAGTGCTGACCACGCGACAAACACAGAGCTGAAAGGCTCACATCGCCTCCCTCAACCCCGAGCGAGTTACCGTCCCGTGATGCAGACGGCCACACGGAGGCTCTCAGGGAAAGTCACCAGCCCCAGTTCCGGCAGGGATGGTCCTTCAGGCCCTCGAATTGCAATGCACATGCGGGCTCTCAGTCCTGCACGGTACCCATACCCTCTGCCCCAAGTTCTTAACAACCGCCTAGAGCCAGGGAGGCAGGACCAGTAGAGGCTATAGGTGCACAGCGCTGAGGCCTGGTTTCTGGGACTGGAGCTCCACTGCCGACTGGGGACCCTGCCCTCTTGGGATCCTGCCCCTCAGAACCCCGCCCCCTCTACCCTTACTGTCCTTGTTGCCTGCCATACCCTTCCCCTCCTCTAGACTTCTCAGGAAGCTCCTCCCCGCCCCCACCATTGATTCCTGATGCTGCTTCCTCCTTCTGATTCCTCTTCTTTCTGGCCAGTCATGACCCTGCCTCCCTCTGGACTCCGAACCTCACTCCAGCTTCCCTCATCTGCCTGGCACGTCCTGGCACATTTACCACCTCGCTGAGGATGCAGACCCCGCCCCAATGTGCTCATTCCACCTGGGTTTCCTGGGAAGTGGACAGTCCAGGCTAGACTCTGGGGAGGGGCAGAGGCTCACCAGGGCAGGGAGGGACGCAGACATATAAACCCAGAACCCAACAAAAGGGGCTCTTGTTCTGGCCAAGGGATACTCGCGGTGCAGGGGCCCCCCACCCCTTGCTTGAAGGCTCTTCTGCTGAGGGGATAGAAGAGGGAGGAGTCTCCGGGAGTCACCAGACACGGAGGAGAAGGATGCCATAGGTGGCAAAACAGGAAGGCAGCCAAAAGCAACACTCATGATGTGGGATGATCAGGCCAAGGACATGTGGCGCTGAATGGGGTAGGGCTGGGGGTTCGGGGCAGGGAGCATCTCAGTAGCAAGTGCCTCAGAAGGGTGATGCCTGGGAGGACAGAGAGAACAAACAGAGTAGCCCAGGGAGGGGCATGACGCTGAGAGGCTGGCCCATGCAGCTTCTGAGATCATCCCTTGGGGGGCAAATTTGTAGATTTAGAATCTTCCACACCCTCAGATCAGGCATGGTGACTCATGCCTGTACTCCCAGCACTTTGGGAGGCCAAGGCAGGTGGATCACTTGAGGTCAGGAGTTCGAGACCAGCCTGGCCAACGTGGCAAAACCTTGTCTCTACTAAAAATACAAAAATTGCCCTGGCATGGTGGGGGCTGCCTGTATTCCCAGCTACATGAGGGGCTGAGGCAGGAGAATCACTTGTACCCCAGAGGTGGAGGTTGCAGTGAGCAGAGATCACGCCATTGCACTCCAGCCTCAGTCACGCAGTGACATCTTGTCTCCAAAAAAAGAAGCTGACCATAGTGGCTGCCTCTGTGGGGAAAAACTGGAGGCCTGGAAGATCAGGAAGGAGGGAGGTTTTTTAAAATTATATCCCCCTTTGGAACGTGTGAACATGTTTGCTATTTTTAAAAATTTTAAAATAAAATGAGGACATCTGATCCTCTCAAAGAAGAAAGTGAAATTACAAAAAGTAATAAACTACCCACGAAGGGAGCATTTTGGGACAAGACTATAAAATACTCACAATGGCTCATGCCTGTAATCCCAGCACTCAGGGAGGCTAAGGCAGGAGGACCACTCGAGTCCAGGAGTTCAAGGCTGCAGTGAGCTATGATCACTCCACTGCACTCCAGCCTGGACGAGAGACCAAGACCCCATCTCTAAAAAAATTTTTTTAAATCTCCACTGAGGTCTGCGCCTCACTCCCTACAGCCCCACAAACCCTGTTACCTGTGCCCCTAGGCCATACTGCTTAGTGTAGACAAACATGGCCAGGTCATCAAACAGTCGCAAGACAGTCCTGCAGTGGCTGAGCTGGGTGGACACCACCAAGAGACGTGTTCCCACTTCGGACCTGGCGGGACATTGTTCAACCAGGACCCCACCAATCAGCTGGCAGCAGTACCCCAGCACTCGGATCTGTGGGAAACCAGAAGCAGTCAGCATGCCCCTCCTGCTCAGCAGACCTGAGCTACATCACCCCCCACCTGGCCCCAGGACCCGATGGATTAAGAGTGTGGAAGATTCTTTTGGGTTTTTTTTTTTTTGAGACAGAGTCTCCCTCTGTTACCCAGGCTGGAGTGCAGTGGCGTGATTTCAGCTCACTGCAACTTCCGCCTCCCAGGTTCAAGCGATTCTCCTGCCTCAAAGCTCCTGAGTAGCTGGGAATACAGGTGCGTGCCACCACACCCAGCTAATTTTTGTATTTTTAGTAGCGACGGGGTTTCACCATGTTGGTCAGGCTAGTCTCGAACTCCTGACTTCATGATCCACCCGCCTCGGCCTCCCAAAGTGCTGGGATTACAGGCGTGAGTCACTGTGCCCAGCTTACCAAACTTTTTAAAAAATTAACAGGGCAGGTGGCTCATGCCTGTAATCCTAGCACTCTGGGAGGCCGAAGTGGGTGGATCACCTGAGGTCAGGAGTTCAAGACCAGCCTGGCCATCATGGTGAAACCCCATCTTTAAAAAAAAAAAAAAAAAAAAATTAACAGGGCATCATGGCTATTTGGGAGGCTGATGCTGGAGGGTCACTTAAACCCAGGAGCTCCAGACTGCAGCAAGCTATAATCACACTACTGCGCTCCAGCCTGAGCAATCCCTGTCTCAAAAAAAAAAAAAAAAAAAAAAAAAGCTGAAAGTTTAAAAACATACTTGTAGGTGGGACAAATGAAGAAACATGACATCATTGTCCGAAGACACTGTGGGGAACAGAGTGCCTGCTCATGTAATTGAAGGGCTCAGACTTTGGGGACAAATGTGACAGGAACAAAGAAAACAAAACTCCTTACTTCCCACCTCCCACGTCCTTTTTTCCCAGGTGGCAGGAAGCCGCAGCTAAAGCGTATATTTACATCTACCTGCCTGGACCAAAGCCTTTGGTTGCGCTGGCTGCTGGGCGCAGGTGATCAGCCCTCAACCCAGTGAACAACAGGATAATTTGCTTGAATTACTTTAGAGAGAAAGAACCCACTCAGTGGGTGATTTGGAGCCATGTGAACTAGATCATCTCCACTCTATCTTTTTTTTTTTTTTTTTTTTTTTTTTGGAGACAGAGTCTTGCCCAGGCTGGAGTGCAAGGGCATGATCTCAGCTCACTGCTTTGCCTCCCAGGTTCAAGCAATTCTCATGCCTCAGCCTCCTGAGTAGCTGGGACTACAGGCATGCGCCACCATGCCCAACTGATTTTTTGTATTTTAGTAGAGACGGGGTTTCACCACATTACCCAGGCTGGTCTCAAACTCCTGAGCTCAGGCAATCCACCCACCTTAGCCTCCCAAAGTGCTAGGATGACATGCATGAGCCACCACACCCAGCCTCCCTTATATCTTTAGTTTACCTACTTTTCAGAAATTGTGTGTTCCTTTATTATTTTTACTTATTATTTTTACTTGTAATTCCTTTCCAGCCCCGTTACAATGGCAAAACACTGCAATTTGAATGTCCAACTGTGGGGGTGGGGGTGGGGATTTGTTAAAAACCCCCCAATCATAAGAGATTTGAATGGAATCTAAACGCCTAGCCACCAGTACACCCCCTGGTACAACCTAAATGTCTATAAGAGACTCGTGGGGACAAGCTAAGAGTCCAAACTCAGGGGCATGGATGGCATAACCTAAATGCCTAATCATATGAGACTTGATTGGAACTTAAAACTGTCCAGCCAGCCAGGTGTGGTGGCTCATGCCTGTAATCCCAGCACTTTGGGAGGCCAAGGCAGGTGTACCACCTGAGGTCAGGAGTTCAAGACCAGCCTGGCCCACATGATGAAACCCCCATCTCTACTACAAATATAAAAATTAGTCAGGCATGGTGTGAGGCATCTGTAATCCCAGCTACTCGGGAGGCTAAGGCAGGAGAATCGCTTGAACCCGGGAGGCGGAGGTTGCAGTGAGCCGAGATCACGCCATTATTGCACTCCGGCCTGGGGGACAAAAGCGAGAGTTCATCTCAAAAAACAAACAAAAACAAAACTGTCCAGCCACAGGGAAAACCTGGCAATAACCTAAATCCCCACGAGATTATTTGGGACAACTCAGGGACCAACTACAGTGGCCTGGTCAGAGCCTAAATGTCCAAACATGGGAATCTGGTTGGTATGTAAACATCCGGCCAGGCTAGGTTGGCAGAAACGATCTACATGACCAACTACAAGTGATTTTGTTGGAACCCATCACTGCTCAGGCATGGCAGGGGCCTGGCAATGGTGGGTTCTTTGGTCTAGGTTGGCTGAAACCACCTAAATGCCCAACTATAGGGGATCTGGTTGGAAATGAATGTCCAGCCACTGGGGGGCCCTGCAACATCCCAAATCCCAACATGAGATTGTTCAGGACGACGCAGGGACTGACTTCAGTGGCCTGGTCAGATCCAAAACGTCCAACCACGGGTATCTGGCCGGTGTGTCAATGTCCAGCCGGGTTGGGTTGGCAGAAACGATCTAAGGGCCCAACGCTAGTTGAGCACGGTGGTTCACGCCTGTAATCCCCGCACTTTCGGAGGCCAAGGTGGGCAGATCACGAGGTCAGGAGATGGAGACCATCCTTGCCGACATGGTGAAACTGCGTCTCTACTAAAAGTACAAAAAATTAGCCGGGCATGGTGGTGCATGCCTGTAGTCCCAGCTACGCGGGAGTCTGAGGCAGGAGAATTGCTTGAAACTGGAAAACGGAAATTGCAGTGAGCCGGGATCGCGCCACTGCACTCCAGCCTGGCGACAGAGAGAGACTCTGTCTCCAAAAAAAAAAAAAAAAAAATTGGTCGGGCATGGTGCCATGCGCCTGCAGTCCAAGCTAATCGGGAGACTGAGGCAGAAGAATCGCTGGAACCCGGGAGACAGAAGTTGCAGTGACCTGAGATAGCGCCATTGCACTCCAGCCTGCGCTACAGGGCGAGACTCCGTCTCAATCAATCAATGACTAACGCTAGGGCACCGCGTTTGAGCCTAGCTCGGGCAGGGCCACTGTGACAGGGTATTCTGGGCGACCCTGTCCCTTCTCTAGCCTCAGCTACCCCGTCTCTGAGCTTGGACCAAACTCTAGGACCTCCGGCCCCAGTCCGCCCCCTGCCTCACCAGGCGGTCCCGGCCCCTGTACGACTCCAGCGCCGACGCCAGGCCGCTCAGCGACGCCATGGCAACTCCGTGACGACACCGCGCCGCGCCAGGGGGCGGGGCCAGGCCGGGGTCCCGGGAGCGCCCCGGAAGCCCGCGCGCGCTCTGCGCAGGCGCGGCCGCTGGCCTTTGTCCCGGGGTTAACCTTTCGTCCGCTGCAGGGGAGGGACAGAGTTTGCATAGGTGGGGCCGACACGTGTGTCCTCTCCAGGCCTGCAGACCCTGGATGATCCTCGGAGCTTGCTGCATTCTGCCCCACGGCTGCTTGGCCAACTACCCACGCACAAATAAAGATATTTCTGGCCGGGCGTGGTGGCTCACGCCTATAATCCCAGCACTTTGGGAGGCCGAGGCGGCTGGATCACAAGGTCAAGAGATCAAGACCACCCTGGTCAACCTGGTGAAACCCTGTCTCCACTAAAAATACAAAAATTAGCTGGGCCTGGTGGCGCGCGCCTGTAGTCCCAGCTACTCGGGAGGCTTAGGCAGGAGAATTGCTTGAACCCAGGAGGCGGGGGTTGCGGTGAGCCGAGATCGCACCATTGCACTCCAGCCTGGGTAACAAGAGCGAAACTCCGTCTCAGAAAAAAAGGTATTTCTAAGTTTAACCAACTACCCACACTCTCAAAAAATATTCCAAGCACAACCACTAACCTGTTGGCAATGGTGCAAGGAGAGATTTTCCTGTTTAATTTTTGTGCTTCACTTTTTCTGCACTGTCTGCTTGCGTGAATTACTGCTGTAGTATCACAACAAGGCATCTTTCGACGTTAAGGAAATGCATGGAATGGTTCTAGAATAGAAAAGAATCGTAACTGGACTTTCTCCAGAAAGGGTAACCGGGGTATTAGGCAAAATATTACATTTTCCCCTTTATTCCATTTTGTAGCTGTTAAATATTGTGCAATGTGCATGTATCATCTATTCCAAAGAAAAAAAAAAAAGGCTGGGCGCGGTGGCTCACGCCTGTAATCCTAGCACTTTGGGAGGCCGAGGTACGTGGATCACCTGAGGTCAGGAGTTCAAGACCAGCCTGGCCATCAGGGTGAAACCCCATCTTAAAAAAAAAAAAAAGTCAAATACCACTTGTCATCCGTTTTTGTCTGTTATTGAAGTGAAATTCAAACAAGAGGAAATTAACCATTTAAAAATGCACAATTCTTGGCCAGGCGCCATTGCTCACACCTGTAATCCCAGCACTTTGGGAGGCCGAGGTGGGTGGATCATCTGAGGTCAGGAGTTCAAGACAAGCTTGGCCAACATGGTGAAACCCCGTCTCTACAAAAATACCAAAAAAAATTAGCCAGGCATGATGGCAGGTGCCTGTAATCCCAGCTACTCGAGAGCCTGAGGCAGGAGAATCGCTTGAATGGGAGGCGGAGGTTGCAGTGAACTGAGATCATACCATTGCACTCCAGCCTGGATGGCAGAGCCAGACTCCCATCTCAGAAAATAAAATAAAAAATAAAAATGCGCAATTCAATGGCATTTAGTACATGCACATGTTGTACAACCAACACCCCTTGCTAGTTTCGGACTATTTTTATCACCCGGAAAAGAGACCCCTGTAGGAGAGCAGAATATGCCTTTCTGAAATATGCAAGCTTGGTGTAGGATTATCTGGAGCTGAGATCAATGGAGCTGATACAGGAAAAGCTCTCTGCTCTTCCTGATTTGCCTCAAAGCAGGAACTAAATGTACAAAGGTGCCCTCCTTGCCTCTCTATCAGGAAGGGCAAAGGTTGATCACCAGTGACACCTTTAGACCCTGGTCTGGAAACATCTTTTTTTTTTTTTGGAGACAGAGTCTTGCTCTGTTCCCAAAGCTAGAGTGCAGTGGTGCCATCTCTGCCCACTGCATCCTCCACTTCTCTGGTTCAAGTGATTCTTGTGCCTCAGCCTCCCAAGTATCTGGGATCACAGGTGTGCACCACCATGCCCAGCTAATTTTTGTATTTTGGTAGAGATGGGATTTCACCATGTTGGCCAGGCTGGTCTCGAATTCCTGACCTCAAGTGATCCGCCCGCCTTGGCCTCCCAAAGTGCTGGGATTACAGGCGTGAGCCACCATGCCCAGCCTCAATGTCCTTTTCCTCTGTCTTGTCACTTCTCGAAAAATTTGCTGTTCTGTGTTGAAGGTGCTCTATAAGCAGGAGTTATATAAGCTATATAAACCACCTCATTTCTCCTGGCACCTCCATGTATACATAAGGCATACACATGTTAATAAATTTGTTTTCCCCTTGTTAATTTTTTTGTTTTTTTGAGACAGGGTCTCACTCTGGGAGGAACCAAATTTGCAGAGGTGAGGCCGACACATGTGTGCTCTTTGTGCCTGAAGACCTAGGGTGATCCTCAGAGCTTGCTACATTCTGCCCCACGGTAGCTTGACCAACGGCCCACAAAAAAAAGGGTACAGCAGCATGATCATAACTCACTGCAGCCTCGAACTCCTGGGATCAGGTGATCCTCCCACCTCAGCCTCCTGAGTAGCTGGGACCACAGGTACCCACCACCGCAACTGGCTAATTTTATTTTTTATTTTTGGTAGAAATGGAGTCTTCGTGTTGTCCAGGCTGGCCTTAAGCGATCCTCCCGCCTCAATCTTCCAAAGTGCTGGGATTACAGGCATCAGCCACCATGCCTAGTCTTGTTAACTCTTTCATTGCAAGGGTCCATCACAGCTAAGATCTAAGAATAGAGGAAAAAGTATTTTTCCTCCCCTGCAGCCTGTTCCCATAAAGCAATTACTCAAGTCCTCCCTCCTCCCAGTCCCTGGCAACCACTAATCTGCATTCTCTGCTGTCTCTCTATATTTTTACCTCTTCTTGATGTCTTTTTTTTTTTTTTTAGACAGAGTCTCACTCTGTTGCCCAGGCTGGAATGCAGTGGCTCCATCTTAGGTCACTACAGCCTCCGCCTCCCGGGTTCAAGCAATTCTCCTTCTCAGCGTCCTGAGTGGCTAAGAGTACAGGTGTGTGCCACCACACTGGGCTAATTTTTGTTTTTGTTTTTGTTTTTTTTGAGACAGGGTTTCGCTCTTGTTGCCCAGGCTGGACTTCAATGGTGCGATCTCCGCTCACTGCAACCTCCACCTCCCAGGTTCAAGCAATTCTTCTGCCTCAGCTTCCCAAGTACCTGGGATTACAGCCATGCGCCACCACCCCTAATTTTGTATTTTTAGTAGAGACAGGGTTTCTCCATGTTGGTTGGGTTGGTCTTGAACTCCCAACCTCAGGTAATCCACCCGCCTCAGCCTCCCAAAGTGCTGGGATTACAGGCGTGAGCCACCGCGCCCAGCCTAATTTTTGCATTTTTAGTAGAGACAGGATTTCACCAAGTTGGCCAGTCTGATCTCGAACTCTTGACCTCATGGGATTCATCCGCCTCACCCTCCCAAAATGCTGGGATTACAGGCAGCAGCCACTGTGCACAGCCTTCTTGATATTTCGTATAAATGGAATCATACAATATGTGACCATTTGTGTTAGCCTCTTCCACCAAGCATAATGGGTTGTTTCGGTTTTTGCATTTTGTTTTTGAGACAGGGTCTGGCTCTGTCACCAGACTGGAGTGCAGTGGTGCGTTCATAGCTCATTGCGGCCTGAAATCCTGGGCGTGAGAGATCCTCCTGCCTCAGCCTCCACATTGCCAGGGACTACAGGTGCATGCCACCACATCTGGCCAATTTTTAAATTTTTCTTTTGCAGAAGTGGGGTCTCTCTATGTTCACCAGGCTGGTTTCGACCTCCTGGACTCAAGGGATCCTCCTGCCTTGGCCTCTCAAAGTGCTGGGATTACAGGCATGAGCCACCACTGAGCATGTATTGTTGAGGTTCATCTAAGTTGCAGCGTGTATCAGAATTTCATTCCACTTGCAGTTGAATGACATCGCGCGGCATAGATGGATCGCATTTTGTTTATCCACACATCAGCTGATGGTCATTTGGGCTGTTTCTGCCTTTTAGGGATCGTGAATAAGAACAGCTAAAAACATTCATGAATACGTGGTTGGAGTCCCTGTAGATTCGTTTCCTTTGGGTCTATACCTAGAAGTAGGATTGCTGGGTCATATGGTAACTTTATATTTAACATTTTTTTTTTTTGAGACAAAGTCTCAGTCTTGTCCCCCAGGCTGGAGTGCAATGGCATGATTTCAACTCACCGCAACCTCCGCCTCCCAGGTTCCAGTGATTCTCCTGCCTCAGCCTCCCGAATAGCTGGGATTACAGGTGCCCACCACCAAGCCCAGCTAATGTTTGTAGTTTTGGTAGAGACCTTTATGATGTTGGCCAGGCTAAGTCTCGAACTCCTGACCTCAGGTGATCTGCCCACCTCGGCCTCCCAAAATGCTGGGATTACAAGCGTGAACCACGGCGCCCAGCTGTGTTGAGTTTTTGAGGAATTGCCCAACAGTTTCCACAGCAGTGGTACCATTTTCATACCCACCAGCATTGCACAGGGGCTCCAAATCTCTACGCCCTTGCAACATCCGTTTTGATGACGATAGCCATCGTAGTGGGTGTAAAGTGCTATCCCATTGTGGTTTTGTTTTCCCTTTTCCTAATGACTAAGGATATTAACCAGTTTTTTTGTTTGCTTGTTTGATTGATGTTTTTTTTGAGACATAGTCTCAGTGATTGCCAGGCTGGAGTGCAGTGGCGACCTTGATCTAGATCAGTGATCGAGATCTTGGCTCACTGCCACCTCCACCTCCCGGGTTCAAGCGATTCTCCTGCCTCAGCCTCCAAGCAGCTGGGATTACAGGCACTTGCCACCAAGCCCCACTAATTTTCAGAGTTTTTAGTAGAGATAGGGTCTCACCATGTTGGCCAGGCTGGTCTCAAACTCCTGGGCTCAAGTGATCCGCCTGCCTCAGCCTCCCTAACTGCTGAGATTACAGGCGTGAGCCACCATGCCTGGCCTCTTTTTTTTTTTTTTTTTCCTTATTTTTTCAAGACAGGGTCTCGCTCTGTTGCCCAGACTGGAGTGCAGTGGCTTGATCATAGCACCACCACAGCCTCAAACTCCTGGGCTCAAGTGATCCTCCATCCTCAGCTTCCCATAGCACTGGGATTACAGGTGTGTGCCACCACACCTGGCCCCAAGAGACTCTTTAACTCCCAAATCCAGCCAGCACCTGCCCCTATTAAGACTTGGGTCCACCGGCTGGGCTTGGTGACTCATGCCTGTAATCCCAGCACTTTGGGAGGCTGAGGCAGGCGAATTGCTTGTGGTCAGGAGTTTAAGACCAGCCTGGCCAACATGGTGAAACCCTGACTCAAAAAAAAAAACAACTTCAGGTCCATGGGTCTTTATGCACTCCCCTCCCCCACAATTGGGGTCACTCTTTTTTTTTTTTTTTTTTTTTTAGACAGAGTCTCACTCTGTCACCCAGGCTGGAATGCAGTGGCACGATCTCGGCTCACTGCAACCTCTGCCTCCCGGGTTCAAGCGATTCTCCTGCCTCAGCCTCCCCAGCAGCTGGGACTACAGGCATGTACCACCAGGCTAATTTTGTATTTTTAGTAGAGATCGGGTTTTGCCATGTTGGCCAGGCTGGTCTTGAACTCCTGACCTCAGGGGATCCACCCACCTCAGCCTCCCAAAGTGCTAGGATTACAGGCGTGAGCCATTGCTCCCAGCCAGCGGTCACTGTTTCTGCAGCAGAAAAAAAACCCAAGCCAAGCCAGCTGCAGTGGCCTGTGCCTATAATCCCAGCTACTCAGGAGGCTGAGGCAGAAGAACTGCTTGAACCCAGGTGGTGGAAGTTGCAGTGAACCAAGATCGCGCCACTGCACTCAGCCTGTGCGTCAGAGCAAGACCCATCTCTAAAAAAGTAAAAAAAAAAAAAATCCAAAGCCAAGGTCCAGACATGCAGAGGAAAAGAGGCCCCTGGCTGCAAAGTGTGCTGCTGCGGGAATAAGCAGATCCCTCCTCTAGAGCCTGTGCCGGGTCGTGTTCTAGGCAGCAGACACAGAGCAGTGAGCTTTGCAGACACAGCCCAACCCTCCCAGCGTCCCATCTGGTTGGGTCTGAGCACCACCTTTGAGACAGACACAGGAGCTGGCCTGTGTTCACAGCTGGCCTTGGTGTTGCTAGGAGCTGGCCTGGCAGTCACAGCTGGGCCCCGATGTCCCCCCGCTGGACATAAACACTCTCACAGGACATCAACATCAGACAAGGCCACTCTGTGACCGTGGCAGAGCAAGACAAAACAAGCCCACCTCCGTAATCATGTCTGAACACAGGCAAAACACAAACACTGCCCACGCCGTGAGAGTAATCGGACCTCCTCCATGGCTAGCTAATACCAGCGACAGCTGCTTCTTACCAGCACAGCTTTAGCCTTCTGAATGGTTCTGAATGATAAATAGATTGACAAGACATCAAAACTCCCTATGACCCTTATCTTTCGACAACTGAACATTCTTAATTGTACATATTTTTGTACAATTGTCCTTCCTTCCTTCCTTCTCCCCCCCCTTCCTCCCTCTTTCCTCCCTCCTTCCCCTCTTCTTTCCTTCCTTCCTTCATTTCTTCTGACTTCTTCATACAGATGATTAAGATGCTGAATAATAAGGTGGGGCACAGTGGCTCAAGCCTGTAATCCCAGAACTTTGGGAGGCCAAGGCGGGCAGATCACAAGGTCAGGAAATTGAGACTATCCTGGCTAACACGGTGAAAACCCATCTCTATTAAAAATATAAAAAATTAGCCAGGCATGGTGGCAGGTGCCTGTACTCCCAGCTACTCAGGAGGCTGAGGCATGAGAATCGCTTGAACCCGGGAGGCGGAGGTTGCAGTGAGCCGAGGTTGTGCCACTGCACTCCAACCTGGGCAACAGAGAGAGACTTCATCTAAAAAGAAAAAAAAAAAGATGCTGATGATAGAAATACCTCTCTCCCTAGCTGGTCTTTTGTGTTGTTTTTGAGATAGAATCTCACTCTGTCACCTAGGCTGGAGTGCAGTGGTGCAATCACAGCTCACTGCAGCCTCAACCTCCTGGGTTCAAGAAATCATCCCACCTTAGCCTCCCAAGTAGCTGGGACTATAGGCACACACCACCGCACCTGGCTTATTTTTAAATTTTTGCAGAGATGGGTCTTACTGTGTTGCCCAGGCTGGTCTCAAACTCCTGGCCTCAAGCAGTTCTCCCACTTCAGCCTCTCAAAGTACTGAGACTACAGGTCTGAGCCACTGCACTCGGCCTCCCTTGCTGCCTTTTTTTTTTTTTTTTTTTTTTTGGAAACGGAGTTTTGCTCTATTGCCCAAGCTGGAGTGCAGTGGCCCGATCTCAGCTCACTGCAACCTCTACCTCCTGGGTTCAAGCGATTCTCCTGCCTCAGCCTCCTGAGTAGCTGGGATAACAGGCGCCTGCCACCACGCCCAGCTTGAAAATACAAAAAGAATTTTTGTACTTTCAGTAGAGACGGGGTTTCACCATATTTGCCAGACTGGTCACAAACTCCTGGCCTGAAGTGATTTGCCTACCTTGGCCTCCCAAAGTGCAGGGATTACAAGCATGAGCCACCTCACCTGGCCACAACAGCCCTTTTCTGGACAGTACTTTGAGAGGCTGAGATTACGAATGTGAGCCATCATGCCTCACTTGGGTGTTGTTTTTATCTGTGTTTATCTGCTCATCTCAGAAAAGAAAGTAAAAATTCCAAGCAATAAATTCGTCCAACCCAAATCCCCCACTTCCTTAAACCATGCCCCTAAAACACCTAACAGAATTGCAAATCCCATAATAAGTGCTTTATTTCTTTTGAGACAGAGTCTCACTCTGTCACCCAGGCTGGAGTGCAATGGCGTGGTGTCAGCTCACTGCAACCTCCGCCTCCTGGGTACAAGCGATTCTCCTGTCTCAGCCTCTTGAGTAGCTGGAATTACAGGCGCCCACCACCACACTCGGCTAATTTTTGTATTTTTAGTTGAAACGGGGTTTCATTATGTTGGCCAGGCTTGTCTCAAACTCCTGCCTCATGATCCACCCTCCTCGGCCTCCCAAGTGTTGGGATTACAGGCATGAGCCAGCACGCCTGGCCCTATAATAAGTGCCTTCTAACACCTTCCTACTTAGACCCCCACAGTGCCTATGGCATGTATAAGCTCTCCCTTTTTTTCTCTCTCTTTAATGAGTAATAAGCTTGAATATTTTCAATCACAGGTACATTTCTGGTGGTCTCTGGCTGCGGGAGGAGGGGTGACTGACCCCTTTAGAGGACCTTTTGGAGACCTGTGAGCCCTAGAATAATATTAAGGGGTGCAGTGACTCAGGGAAGTGGGTCCATTCTGTGTGGTATGTGTAGAAGATAGAGGGAGTCTGGGCACGGTGCTCACGCCTGTAATCCCAACACTTTGGGAGGCCGAGATGGGCAGATCACCTAAGGTCAGGAGTTCGAGACTAGCCTGGCCAACATAGCTAAACTCCGTCTCTACTAAAAACACAAAAATTAGCCAGACATGGTGACAAGCCCCTGTAATCCCAGCTACTCAGGAGGCTAAGGCAGGAGTGGACTGAGATCTCAGTGAGCTGAGATCGTGCCATTGCACTGCAGCCTGGGCAATAAGAGTGAAACTCCATCTTAAAAAAAAAAGAAGGTAGAGGAACAAAAAAAACTTTAGAGAGTAATAATAATAATGGGCACCAGCAGCGTACTTCATCACATCCTCAACACTGACACTGCTTTCTGAAGTGGCTACCATCATCACTTTTGCAGATGACAAAACCTAAGTTCTAGCTGGACACGGTGGCGCACACCTGTAGACCCACCTACTTGGGAAGCTGAGGCAGGAGGATCGCTTGAGCCCAGGAGTTCAAGTTCAGCCTGGGCAACATAGCGAGACCCTACCTCAAAAAAACCCACCAGACAAAATCCCAGAAGCAGGCCAGGCATGGTGGCTCACATCTCTAACCCCAGCACTTTGGGAGGGCAAGGCAGGCAGATCACCAGGTCAGGAGATCAAGACCATCCTGGCTGACACAGTGAAACCCCATCTCTTCTGAAAATACAAAATATTAGCCAGGTGTGGTGGCACGAACCTGTAGTCCCAGCAACTTGGGAGGCTGAGGAAGGAGAATCGCATGCCACCATGCCCAGCTAATTTTTGTATTTTTAGTAGAGATGAAGTTTCACCATGTTGCCCAGGCTGGTCTCAAACTCCTAGCCTCAAGTGATCCACCCACCTCAGCCACCCAAAGTGCTGGGATTACCAGCGTAAGCCACCGAGCCTGTCTGATTCATATTTTCTAAATAGGTAGAGGCGAGCAGGTTTTGTGGGTTGAAGTGATCTGGGAGGTCTTCCTGCAGGAGGTGATCCTGAGAACCTGGAATGCTGGTCTCCAAGGGAGACAGAGAGGAGAGCAGGGGAGACACTTGTGATCTAAGCAAAGGCAAGAAGTCCCAGGCGGCTGAGCAGAAGCAGAGGGTAGGGGGAGGCTTGGAGTTTGAAGCTGAAGGTCAGAGAAGGAGAGAGCTAACTCTCAGAAAGTGCGAAGACAGGAAGAGATTGAGAAGACTAGGCAAAACCTAGGACACTTGCAGAGGACGGGAAAACCAGTAAGAAAGCGCATGACAGGCCGGGCTCAGTGGCTCACGCCTGTAATCCCAGCACTTTGGGAGGCCGAGGTGGGCAGATCACTTGAGGTCAGGAGTTTGAGTCCAGCCTGACCCATGTGGTAAAACCCCATCTCTACTAAAAATACAAAAATCAGCTGGGCATGGTGGTGGGCACCTGTTATCACAGCTACTTGGAAGGCTGAGGCAGGAGAATTGCTTGAACCGGGGAGGTGAAAGTCGCAGTGAGCCGAGATCGCGCTATTGCACTCCAGCCTGGGCAACAGAGTAAAGTAAGACTGTGTCTCAAAGAAAGAGAGAGAGAGAGAGAGAGAGAGAGAAGGGAAGGAAAGAAGGAAAGAGAAGAAAGAAAGAAAGAAAGAGAAGAAAGAAAAAGAAAGAAAGAGAAGATAGTGAAAGAAAGAAAGAAAAGAAAGAATAAAGAAAGAAAAGAAAGAATAAAGAAAGAAAGAAAGAAAGAAAGAAAGAAAGAAAGAAAGAAAAAGAAAGAAAGAAAGAAAGAGAAAATGCGTGGCAGAAATGGCCAGTGGCTGGGGTACAGGGCTGGAGTTGGGCAGAGGAACAAAAATGGGTCCCCAGAGGGGAAGAAGGAGAAAACCATGGCCTTGATAACTGGCTGAGGGTGAGAAGATGGTGATGTCATATCAGACATACAGTAGAATGCAGTGGTTAATTCTCCAAGTTCTAGAATCAGAGTCGCCCTGTGTTCCAATCTCAAGCCAACGGCCCCCTCCCTGAGCCTCCATGTCTTCTGTGAAGCAGGAGTTAAAACCTCCCTGGGCCAAGCACGGTGGCTCAGACCTGCAATCCCAGCACTTTGGGAGGCTGACGCCGAAAGATGGCTTGATCCCAGGAGTTTGAGACCAGCCTGAGCAACAAAGTGAGATCCCCTGTCTCAAAAAAAAAAAAAAAAAAAAAAGAAAAGAAAAAGAAAGAATTAGCCGTGCATGGTAGTGCACACCTACAGTGCCAGATGCTCAGGAGACTGAGGTGGGAGGATTGCTTGAGTCCACCACACTTGGCGTGTGTGTGTGTGTGTGTGTGTGTGTAGATGGGGTGCCACTATGCCCAAGCTGGTCTTGGATTCAAGCAACCCTCTCGCTTTGGCCTCTCAATGTGCCTGGATTACAGGTGTGAGCCACAGTACCCAGCTATTACTTTCTAACCTACTCTTCAATTTTTGTTGTTTTATTTTTTAATTATTGTCTGTCATCTCCTGCCCCATTATCAATTCCACAAAGGCAGGGATCTAGGTCTGTTTTGTGAACTAATGTTAGTTCCCCACCCTCACTGGCCTCCAGGCCCAGGGACAGAAATAATCATTTATGTTATGTGGTGCCTACTGTATGCCAGGCCTACAGTAGGCACCACATGTATGATTATTTTCTTCTCACTTTTTTTTTTTTTTTTTTTTTTTTTTGAGACAGAGTCTCACTCTGTCGCCCAGGCTGGAATGCAGAGGCGCAATCTCGGCTCACTGTAACTCCGCCTCCAGGGTTCAAGCGATTCTCCTGCCTCAGCCTCCCGAATAGCTGGGACTACAGGCGCTCACGAGCACTCCAGGCTATGTTTTTTAATTTTTAGTAGAGATGGGGTTTCACCATGTTGCCCAGGCTGGTCTCGAACTCCTGACGTCAGGTGATCTACCTGCCTGGACCTCCCAAAGTGCTGGGATTACAGGCGTGAACCACCGCGCCCGGCCATGAATGATTATTTCTATCTCTGCTCTCCCTGAGGGCGGGCACAGAGGCTGTACCAGTTTCCCGTGATGTCCCCAGCCCCCAGCTCAGTGCTTGGCGCACAGAAAGGAGTGAAAGGCAGCATTGTTCCCGGCGGGCGCTTGCTCAGCCCCTCGTCTCCACCCTCTCCCAGGTGGCTGGTGTCCCGCGATGGTCGCAGACGCCCTCCTGCCGTGCCCGCGCCCGTGCCCGATGTCCCAGCTGGACTTCCTCAAGGCGTCGCACTTCTCGCTGGGGCCCGACCTGCGGCTTCACAAGGGCACCATGCTCACCACGACGCACAGGGACTTCGCCTACCCGGCTGCCACCCGGGAGCCGCCGAGCCCGCAGCCGCCGCCCGCGCTGCTCTTCCAGTTGGACCCGCGCTGGGACCGGGAAGGGCGCCTGTCGGAGGCGCGTCGCGCGTTCCCGCCTCCGTCCACGCCGCCGTGGGACCTGCAGCGGGCGCAGGCGCGGGAACGCACGCTCGCCATGCAGGCCAGCAACCTGCACCTGCGCGAGGACGCGCACGCCGGGATCGGCGCCTCCAGCGCGCGCGCCGCTTACGACTGGCCCGAGCTGCCGGCGCGCGCCGGAGAGCGGATCCGCGGCGCGCGCCTCATCTTCGACCGCGACTCCCTGCCGACCGGCGACCGGGACAAGCTGCGCATCCCGCCCACCACGCACCAGGCGCTCTTTCCACCCCACGACGCGCGCCCGCAGCCCCGAGCGCCCAGTTGCCACCTCGGTGAGCGCGCGCCCGAGGGAACATTTGGCAATGTCTAGAAACCCTTTTGGTGGTTCAGGACTTGGCGGGTGGCCCGGCGCGGTGGCTTAAGCCTGTAATCCCAGCCCTTTGGGAGGCCGAGGCGGGTGGATCGCTTGAGGTCCGGAGTTCGAGACCAGCTTGGCCAATATATAACCCCGTCTCTACTAAAATACAAAAATTAGTCGGGTGCAGTGCCGGGTGTCTGTAATCCCAGCTACTCGGGAGGCTGGGGCAGGAGAATCGCTTGAACCCAGGAGGCAGAAGTTGCGGTGAGCCGAGGTTGTGCCGCTGCACTCCAGCCTGGGAGACAGAGCAAGACTCCATCTCAAAAAAAATAAAGACTGGAGGGGCGAGGCCAGGCTCACACCTATAATCCCAGTGCTTTGGGAGGCCTAAGCAGGAGGATCTCTTGAGGTCAAGAATTAGAGACCAGCCTGGGCAACATAGGGAGACCCATCTCTACAAAATAAAAATCTTATTTTATTTTTTATTATATACAATTTTTTTTTTTTTTTGAGAAAGTGTCCCACTCTGTCACCCAGGTTGGAATGGAGTGGCACGATCTCGGCTCACGCAGACTGGATCTGCCCAGCTCAAGCGATTCTCCCACCTCAGCCTCCCAGGTAGCTGAGACTGCAGACGTGCATGCCACCAAGTCCAGCTAATTTTTTTGTACTTATTTGTAGAGCTGCAGTCTTGCTATGTTGCTCTGGCAGGTCTTGAACTCCTGGGCTCAAGTGATCCACCTGCCTCGACCTCCAAAGTGCTGGGATTACAGGCATGAGCCACTGAGCCCAGCCCTTACAAAATAAAAATTAAAAAAACAAGGCAACAGAGGTGCTACCAGCAGACAGCAGGTAGAGGCCAGAGATGCTGTCAAGTATCCTACCACAGACAGGGTAGCCCCCACAGCAGAGAATTAGCCAGCCCCAAATGTCAATTACACCAAGGCTCAGAAACCCTGGAACGACCTTTTGCCTCAGTTTCAGCATCAGTAGAGTGGGTATATCCTCCGAATCTGTCCACAGTGGTGTGCAGTTGGCAGAAGTCATGAATGCCAGTTTGGGGTCAGACAAATCAGCTAAGTTCTCCAACTGCACCCCCTCCTTCCCACACCCCCCAGCCTTATCACCTTAGTAGCTGTGGGAGTCTGAGCAAGTTGACCTCTCCAAGCCTCAGTTTCCCCATCTGCAAAATGGGTGCAATCACAGGGCCCAATTCATAGGATCTGGTAAAGTTGAATGTGCATGGTGTGTCTGATGCAGAGAGCACCCAACAAAGAGTGGCTGCCATTTGTGTAATTTTCCAATTCTGTCACTCCAGGGACCCTTTGGGTGAGCATTACTACTCAGAGGCCCTGCTAAGATGGGCTCAGGGATTGTCAAACCCTGATCTGACATTTAGTTGTGGTTCCTAGTTTCTGTGATTTCTGGCAAGTTCCTTAACCTCTCTGAGCCTCAAGAAGGCTGTAACATAAGAGAAATTATACCAGGTCCAAGAGAAGAAGATGCCGCTGGGTGCGGTGGCTCACACCTGTAATCCCAGCACTTTGGAAGGCCAAAGCTGGTGGATCACTTGAGGCCAGGAGTTGGAGACCAGCCTGGCCAAAGTGGTGAAATCCCATCTCTACTAAAAATACAGGAATTAGCCAGGTGTGGTGGTGGGCACCTATAATTCCAGCTACTCTGGAGGCTGAGGCAGGAGAATTGCTTGAACCTGGGAGGTGGAGATAGCAGTAAGCCAAGATTCTGCCACTGCACTCCAGCCTGGGCCACAGAGTGAGACTCCGTCTCCAAAAAGAGAGAGAGAGAGAGAGAGATACCAGGTCCAATGAGAAGATGCCATGCACTTAACCTATGTGTGTCTCAATATAGTCCTTGGTAGATATGTGTTTTATTTTTTTTGTTTTGTTTTGTTTTGTTTTGTTTTTTGAGATGGAGTCTTGCTCTGTGGCCCAGGCTGGAGTGCAGTGGCACCATCTTGGCTAACAGAAACCTCCACCTCTTGGGTTCAAACGATTCTCCTGTCTCAGTCTCCTGAGTAGCTGGGACTACAGGCGCATGACAACACGCCTGGCTAATTTTTATATTTTTAGTAGAGATGGGGTTTCACCATATTGGTCAGGCTGGTCTTGCGCTCTTGACCTCAGGTGATCCACCTGCCTTGGCCTCCCAAAGTGCTGGGATTACAGGCATGAGCCACTGTACCCAGCCGTATTTTAAAATTTATTATTATTAGAGATGAGGGTCTCACTATGTTGCCCAGGCTGGTCTTAAGCTCTGGAGCTCAAGCCATCTTCCCAATTCAGCCTCCTGAATAGCTGGGATTACAGGCATGAGCCATTACACCTGGCTTTTAGTATAATTTATTTTTATTTTGTGGTGTCTGCCAGACAACTCTGAGTCTACACTGTTCAGAATGGCCCAGTTCCCCTACCCAGGCAAGAAATGGAATTCCAGAGGGCTTGAGATGGCAGGGAATTTCAGTCTCTCTCTCTCTCTCTCCTTCCCTCTCATTCCTATCCTAGGGGGCCCCAACACCCTCAAGTGGGACTACAAGAGACAAGATGGGACTTCCTACCAGACACAGTTCCAGGCCCTGCCAGGCCCACCTGCCTTGATGTGTAAGAGGGTAAATCAAGGCTGTGTTGGGGCTGCAGGTGGGGGCAGAATTTGGGGCTGGGTGGTTTGGGCCTTCCTATCCCTGTCTGCCCACAGGCCTCCTCCAGAGTGGAGCTGGGAGACTGCAAGATGAGCTATGGATCAACGTGTTCAGAGCAGAAACAGGCCTACAGGCCCCAGGGTCTGCCTGAAGATAGGTATAAAGGAGCCACTGCCGTCCAGGTGCAGTCGCTCACACCTGTAATACCAGCACTTTGGGAGGCCAAGGCGGGTGGGTTGCCTAAGGTCAGGAGTTCGACACCAGCCTGGCCTATATGGTGAAACCCCATCTCTAGTAAAAATACCAAGATTAGCTGGGCGTGATGGTGGGTGTCTGTAATCCCAGCTACTCAGGAGGCTGAGGCGGGAGAATCGCTTGAACCCAGGAGATGGAGGTTACAGTGAGCTGAGATGGCACCACTGCACTCCAGCCTGGGCGACAGAGCAAGGCTCTGTCTCAAAAAACAAAACAAAACAAAACAGAAAAAACAAAGTGGCCACTGCCTTCCCACCCAGATGGGACAATTGGCCTTCAGCAGCATGTGGTGTGTGCCCCTTAGGGCTTTAGGGCCAGTACTCTGCCTCTGAGGTCTCCGTCACTGGTAGCCTAGGCTGATCTCCCATTATCAGGCTTGGTATTAGGCAACCCTGCTCTCCCATTCCCTTTTCTGGGAATTGCTCAGATGGATCCACTTTTTCTTTCTTTCTTTTCTTTTCTTTTCTTTCTTTCTTTCTTTCTCTTTCTTTCTTTCTTTTCTTTTCTTTTCTTTTCTTTTCTTTCTTTCTCTTTCTTTCTTTCTTTTTCTTTCTTTCTTAAGACAAAGTCTCACTCTGTCGCCCAGGCTGCAGCGGTGCAGTGACATGACCTCGGCTCACTGCAACCTCCACCTCCCAGGTTCAAGCAATTGTCCCACCTCAGCCTCCCGAGTAGCTGGGACTGCAGGCTCGTGCCACCACACCCGGCTAATTTTTTGTATTTTCGGTAGAGACAGGGTTTCACCATATTGGACAGGCTGGTTTTGGACTCCTGACATTGTGATCCACCCACCCTGGACTCCCAAAGTGCTGGGATTACAGGTGTGAGCCACCGCGCCCAGCCTTTTTTTTTTTTTTTTTTTTTTTGAGATGGAGTCTTGCTCTGTTGCCCAGGCTGGAGTGCAGTGGCAGTATCTCAGCTCACTGCAATCTCTGCCTCCCAGGTTTAAGTGATTCTCCTGCCTCAGCCTTCTGAGTAACTAGGATTACAGGCATGCACCACCATACCCAGCTAATTTTGTAATTTTAGCAGAGATGGAGATTCATCATGTTGGCCAGGCTGGTCTTGAACTCCTGACCTCAGGTGACCCACCCACCTCAGCCTCCCAAAGTGCTGAGATTACAGGCGTGAGCCACCGCGACCGGCCCACTTTACCTTATTCTTGATAGAATAATACATTATGTGCAGGTATGACAAGACCCAGGCTGCAGCCCACATCCACTATGTAAATATCCGTCCTGGAGATGGCCTCTTCCACGACAGGACCACCAATACCGAGCACTTCTATGCCCGGGAGCCAGGTGAGAGCCTGCGGCCCACCCCACCCCGTCTCCCACTGCAGCCTCCCAGGGCAGCTCTGCACCTGTTCCGCTCCTGGCAGAGCCTTTTGTTCTTCACCACGATCAGACTCCAGAGTCGCACATCCTGAAAGGAAATTGGTGCCCCGGCCCTGGCAGTCTGGACACCTTCATGCAGTACTTCTACGGCCAGGTCAGCCGAAAGAGCAAAGAGGCAGCAGAAAAAAGGGCTTCCCAGGCAGAGCAAATAGCTGGTGCAGAAGTCCCAAGGTGGGAGCAAGCTTGATTTGTGTATACAGTGATCTCCTGGATGTACTTGAGTAATCTAGGGCGAGTCACGTCACCACTCCGAGCCTTCGTGGGTCTTTCTGCAAAATGTTATAAGAGTACCAACTCCCAGAGCTACCACGTGGGGTCCAGAAAGGGTGAGGGAGCTGTCCAAGGTCACACAGAGCCCACCTCCTCCCTCCCCCCGCCCCCGGGCCCGGGGACCTCTCTGACACCGGAGCTTTCAAATACCGTGTGGTCCTACAGCCGCCACCCTCGACCCAGCCACCCAGCCGCCACGTGCCTCACGAGAAATTGCAGAGTCATGTGACCCTAGGGGAGCCAAAGCTGCTCAGACGCTTCTACAAGACCACCATGGGCTCGGACTACTGCCCCTCAGAGTGGAGGCAGGTGAAGAAAGCACCCAACCTCCACTTGCAGCGGAGCAACCTGCCGCAAGGCACTGGCGGTGAGCGCTGCCGGGAAGCCCCGCCTTATGGAGCCCGCCCCGTGGAGCCCCGCCCCGGGAAGCCCCGCCTCTGAAAGCCCCGCCCCGCGGATTCCCGCCCCTTGAAGCCCCGCCTCTGGAAGCCACGACCCCCGGAAGCTCCGCCCCAGGAAGCCCGGTCCTGGAAGCTTCGCCCCTGCCACTGCTCTGGCGCCGCCCCTAACCAGCCCCAGCCTAACCCTGGCTTCACCTCCTGCAAGGCTAAATCCCACCTCCGATTGACCAGAACCCCAACTCCGCCCCTGAATAATCCCGCCCCTTCATGGCCATGCCCCGCCCCTCATAACTCCACCCCATGGCCATAGCCCCGCCCCTTCCCCATCCTCTCTCACCCATTCTTAACCCCTCCTCCATTGTCAGACTTTGGCTCTGCCCCTGACCGGCCATCCTGCCCTGCCTATCCCGGCCGCAGACTCATCTGGCCTGGCCCCGCCTCTGACTAGCTCCGGGCTTCTCCTCTAGCTCCTCCCTCCTCCCCCTGCTCCTCTCTCTTCCCCAGCTCCTCCCCCTTCCTCTGGCTCTTCCCTCCTCCCCTGACTCCTCCCTTCTCCCAGCTCCTCCCTCTTCTCCAGCTCCTCCCCCTTTATCTGGCTCCTCCCTCCTCCTTTGGCTCCTCCTTTCTCCCTCTTCTAATCCATTCTTCTCCCCTGGTCAACATCAGCGCTGGCCTGGGCTTGGCTCTTGAACCCTTCCCTTGAACTTCCCCACATCCTCAGCCCCGCCTCGGCCCACAGCCCTCAACTCAGCCTCCCCCACCCGAATCTCCAGAATTCGATTTTTTAACCATGAACCAGAAGATGCTGAAGCCACACAGAACAGCTCCGGCCCCGGTGACTGAAGAGATGCTACAGCGGGTGAGGGAGGAGGAAGGGAGCCACCCTTCGTTATGTAACCCCCGCATGGGTATAGAATTATCTCAGGATGACTATTCTGTCACCCAGCCTGAGTTAGTGATCACCTAGGCTCGGGGGCATCTTAATATCCCTTCAGCCTCAAGATCATCCCTAGCTTGGCCTAGTGTGGTGGTTCACGCCTGTAATCCCAGCACTTTGGGAGGCCGAGGCGGGCGGATCACCTGAGGTCAGGAGTTCGAGACCGGCCTGGCCACCATGGCGAAACCGCGCCTCTACTAAAAATACAAAAATTAGCCAGGTGTGGTGGCGGTCGCCTGTAATCCCAGCTACTCGGGAGGCTGAGGTAGAACTGCTTGAACGGGGGAGGTGGAGCTTACAGTGAGCCAAGATCGTGCCATTGCACTCCAGCCTGGGCAACAGAGCAAGACTCTGCCTCAAAAAAAGAGAAAAAAAAGAAAGAGATCATCCCTACCTCACCCCCCAGGGTCATGTCAAGGTCAGCCCAGGGACATCTTTGCACCACCACCACTGTTATTCCCAAGACAAGGGTTAATTCAGAGTCACCTAGGATCACCCCAGCCCTGGACTCCTTCCAGGAACACCCCTGGTTTCTCTCATCCAGCTCTTCATTCAGCGCAGCCTGGGGCCCTTTCTGTTCACCTCCTCCCAGGATTCAACCTCCCCAGCCTTTGATGCTCTTGGTCTACCCTAACCGGCCCCACGCTACCCCTAGCTTCACCTCCTTAAGGGCTAAATCTCACCCCCAATTGACCAGAACCCCAACGCCACCCCTGGACAATCCTGCCCCTTCGTGGCCATACCCCGCCCCTACATAACTCCACCCTTCTGGCCATAGCCCCGCTCTTTTCCTATCTTCTCTTTCTCAGTCTTAACCCCTCCTCCTTTGTGAGACTCTGGCTCCGCCCCCGACCAGCTAGCCTCCCCTGCCTGGCCCCGCCCCCCGACGCAACAGGGCTGGGGATCCTGGGGTGGTCCGGGTGAGTCAGCCACATCCTAGGCTGCCTTGCCAGGCTGTTCACCCCGACTCCACAGTGCAAATACAGCCACCTGGAGCCCCCTCTGGGTGAACTGCGCTTCTTCTCAACCCAATACAAGGACGAGTTTCCTTTCAAGTACCAGGGTCCAGCAGTCCAGAGACTGAACAATCCTCAGGAGAGCTTCGTGCCCCTGGGCACGCCTCGCCAGCGAGGTTTCAGGGAGAAGATGGACCCTCGGGCCCCCCAGCCCCCCATGTACCCGTGCCCCAGCCGGCAATAAATGCCACCTTGGCAACATCCCATCAGTCAGCCAGTCTCCAGAGGATGCTTGGGTGGGTGGGGGCTGGAGGCAGGGACTGCATTGGAAGGGATGACTGCATTGTTGCTGCGTCGCCATGAAGAGTATGGAGTCAAGGCTGGGCGCGGTGACTCACACCTGTAATGCCAGCTCTATGGGAGGCCAAGACGGGAGGATTGCTTGAGCCCAGGAGTTTGAGATCAGCCTGGGCAACATAGGGAGATCCTGTTGCTACAAAAAATAAGATAACTGGCCCGGTGCAGTGGCTCACACCTGTAATCCCAGCACTTTGGGAGGCCGAGGCAAGCAGATCACCTGAGGTCAGGAGTTTGAGACCAACCTGGCCAACATGGTGAAACCCTATCTCTACTAAAATACAAAAAATTAGCAGGGCGTGGTGGTGGGAGTCTGTAATTCCAGCTACTCAGGAGGCTGAGGCAGGAGACCCACTTGAACCTGGGAGGCAGAGGTTTCAGTGAGCCAAGGTCATAACACTGCACCACTGCACTCCAGCCTGGGGGGCAGAGTGAGACTCCATCTCAAAAAAAAAAAAAAAAAAAAAAAAAAAGGCAGGCATGGTGGTATGTGCTTGTAGTCCCAGCTACTCAGGAGGCTGAGGTGGGAGAATCACTTAAGTCCAGAAATTTGATCCTGCAGTGAGCTATATGATTGCATCACCGCATCCAGTCAAGGCAACAGAGCAAAAACTCTGCATCAAACAAACAAACAAAAAGCATGAAGTCATAGTGCTGAACAGAGATATTGATGTGGGTGGTTTGAGAACATAGATCCCAGGGAGCAGGAGAGGCTGGATGGACATAGTCCAAACCCAGACTCCTCCGTGTCCTGGATAGTAGTTTGGGCAAGTCATTTAACCCCTCTGAGCCTCAATTTTCTCACCTATGAAATGGGGATAAGTAGTAACTCTTCCATGAGGCTGTTATACATGAGAAATGTACACAGTTTTCAGTGCATGGGGCTGGGGTCATGGAGGAGAAGCTTCACTTCTGAGAATGAAAGTGGGGAAGGCCAGGGTGTGGGGAAAAAGCTTTCAATGGTGGGGACACTGGGTGTGGCCTGTAGAGGACATGGAGGGGTGGACACAGCTGAGAATAATGACCCAGCAGATTTTTCCATCATAGGCAGAGACGAGAGGCTGATGCACTGGCTGTCTGGTCAACTGGCCCCCAAGTCAGAGCAGAATTCAGGGGCAAATTGACAAAAGCCACCAAGACATTATGAGGTCCAAGGGGGTAAATGCTCAGCCAGGGACAAAATGTAAAGGGTCAAAAGGAGGATGATGTGATGGTGCCCTACAGCGAGTGAGTGAGAGACAGGGCCTAGCAAGAACCAGTACCTTGGACAGCGCCTGACCATTGCGGTCCAGGATGTGGCAAGGAGAAAGGTCTGTCTGGGATAAGGTGGGCCTTAGTGGCCATGCCCAGGTCCTGCCTCTGTAGGCTGTTGAACATCCAGCTTCAAGGAGTGGACATGGCTTTCCTGAACCAAGAATCAAACCTCCAAAAACCGAGGACCCCCATCCAATGAATCATGAGGTTGAGCCAATCTCAACCCTGGCCAGGAGCTGTTTCCTGGTTGACATCAGTTCTTCTAGGCCAGGTTGTCATTTCTGCAGGAAAGGCAGGAGTCCAGCTTTGCATCTTGTGAGAACAAAATGACCCTTTGGCCACACATGGTATGCATGTCGACCATGCAAGATTCTGCCAGCTGTAGGATATGTCCTCTAAAGATATTTGGTATTATGCTCTTCTGAGTTACTTCAGGATAAACCAGGGCTTGTCATTTATCGACGCCTTAGGTCAGATCATTCTTTATTAGAGGCTGTCCTGTGCATTGTAGGATATTTGGTGCCATCCTTGTCCTCTACTCACTAGATGCCAGTAGTACCTCTCCCTCCCACCTGCAACAAAATGTCTCAAACATAGCCAAATGTCTTCTGAATGGGAGAGAATCACCCTGGTTGAAAACCACTGCAATAAGCTTATCCTGTTCTGATGAAGCTGGTCTGCCTAGTGACCAGACTATGAGAACAGAAAGGCTTTCCCTTTTTTGCCTTGCCTGCCAGGAAGCTCAGAATGTTTACTTTGTTCTTAAGTTCCATGTAGCTCTAGCTGCAGAATTATCTTCCTGCCTCATCCCAGGAATGGTTTAAAATAGCCTTAGGCATAGATGAAAACAGTGCATAGCAGTTACAAAGAGCTGGAATTCAGCACAACTTGAAGCATTTTCTAACAATGAAAATGACCAGCCCTAGGATGGCTTGCCAGGGAAGAACAGAAACTGCACTGGAAAGGTTTAATCCGTGGGGAAGGACACTACATCAGGGTGACTCTGTGTATCTTTATGGATTTATGACTAACCCTCCTATATTCCACTCACCCCCTTACTCCACACAAAAGCCTAGGGATCAAGATGAATAATATAGGATTGAATGTGAGAAACCAAGATTAATTTCTTTTTTTTAAACAAAGTCTTGCTCTTGTCACCCAGCCTGGAGTGCAATGGTGCGATCTCAGCTTACTGCAACCTCCTCCTCCTAGGTTCAAGAGATTCTCCTGCCACAGCCTCCCAAATAGCTGGGATGACAGGTGCCCGCCACCACGCCTGGCTTATTTGTGTATTTTTAGTAGAGACAGGGTTTCTTGGCCAGGCTGGTCCCAAATTCCTGACCTCAGGTGATCTGCCCACCTCAGCCTCCCAAAGTGCTGGGATTACAGGCGTGAACCACCGCACCTGACCACCAGGATTAATTTTTAAAGGAAAACAACTTTCTCACTGGTAAGTGTCACCCAGCAGCAGAATTCAGACCTACGTTTCTGTCCTTAGGCAAGAATACATCCTGACCCTCACTTTCCTTACCTGTAAAATGGAAGTGTTGATAGTTCCTCCTTCTTAGAGGGGTTGCAAGGGTAAAATAAAAAGTGCATGTACCATGCTCAGGAAAGGACCTGGCACTTGGCTGCAGCTCAATGAATGGTGACTAAATGTGTTAATGTTTTAAGTCAATTTGTTGCAAGTGACAGAAACCAAGCTCTATCTGGCTCAAGTCAAAAAAGGAATTTTATTGATTTAGAAAAAGACAGGCCAAGCACGGTGACACATGCCTGTAGTCCCAACTACTCGGGAGGCTGAGGCTGGAGGATCACTTGAGCCCACGAGTTCCGGGCTGGAGTGCACTATGCCGATTGGGTGTCTGCACTAAGTTCGGCACCAATATGGTGACCTCCTGGGAGCCGGGGACCACCAGGTTGCCTAAGGAGGGGTGAACTGGCCAAGGTTGGAAACGGAGCAAGTCAAAACTCCCGTGCTGATCAGAAGTGGGATCGCGCCTGTGAACAGCCACTGCACTCCAGCCTGGGCAACATACCGAGATCCTGTCTCCTAAAAAAAAAATGTAAAAAGTAAAAAAATAAAATAAAAACAGAAAAGGCCAGACGTGGTGGCTCATGCCTGCAGTTCCACCACGTTGGGAGGCTCGGGTGGAAAGATCACTTGAACTCAGAAGTTCCAGACCAGCCTGGGCAGCATAGCGAGATCTTATCTCTACTAAAAATAATTTAGAAAGTTAGCTGGTGTGCAACTGTAGTACCAGCTACTTGGGAGGCTGAGGTGGGAGGATCGTTTGAGCCCAGAAGATTGAGACTGCAGTGAGCTATTACCACTGCACTCCAGTCTGGGCAACTGAGTTAGATCCTTTCTCAACAATCACACACACACACACACACACACACACACACACACACAGAGAGAGAGAGAGGGAGAGAGAGGGAGAGAGAGGGAGAGAGAGGGAGAGAGAGAAAGAAGAAAGTCTGGAATTGGGTCTAATATCAGGCATTTTGCATCAGGACTCTGTCCCTCCAAGTGACGGCAAAGGAGGATGGTGGTAGCATTCTCCAATCCTTGTTTAAAGCCCCCAGAAAAGAGCGGGGTGTTTCCAACACGCTCCCTATATTAACTTTTTTTTTTCAAGACAGAGTCTCACTTGGTCACCCAGACTGGAGTGCAGTGATGCAATCTCAGCTCCCTGCAACTTCTGCCTCCTGAGTTCAAGCAATTCTCCTGCATCAGCCCCCCAAGTAGCTGGGACTACAGGCAAGCACCACCATACTCGGCTAATTTTTCTATTTTTAGTAGAGATGGGGTTTCACCATGTTGGCCAGGCTGCTCTTGAACTCCTGACCTCAAGTAATCTGCCTGCCTCAGCCTCCCAGAGTGCTGGGACTACAAGCATGAGCCATGGCACCGGGCCCTCATATTGGAATATAAGGAAAAGGCTGATTGGCCCATTTGAACCACACACCCAGTTGTGGACCAATCACTGTGCCCAGAGGAAAACAATATTGTGATTGGTTTGCCCAGCTAAGGAGCCCATCCGTAGGTTATTTGGTTCCCCAAACCCAGCCAGGATCATGGTGCTGGAGCCCAACCTGGATTGACTGTGTCTCCCAAGGACAGATCTGTGTCTTGCCCCGGGGTTACAATCTGGAGGGTGGATTAGCTCAGTTAATAGGCTCTTCCCAGTGAGAGCGACTGTCAGCTTTGTAGACAAGGAATGTTCAGTGTTTGGGAGTAGCATAGGGTGTCAGATGTTCTCCCATAATCCCAGCCATATCCTGCACCTCGTCATCTGCCTCCTCTTTTAGCCTGGGGTGGAAAATTCAGCTCTGACAATCTCACAAGATGAAGCAGACAAGTATCTGCTTTGAGAAGGAACACATTCCAAAAACGTGTGTCTTTCTTGCAAGACCCTGCTGAAGGCTGCATGAAAGCTGCCCCAGACCAGGCATGGTAGCTCACACCTGTAGTCCCAGCACTTTGGGAGGCCAAGGTGGGGGCATCACTTGAGGTAGGGAGTTCGAGACCAGCCTGACCAACATGGAGAAATCTCGTCTCTACTAAAAACACAAAAATTAGCTGGACATGGTGGTACATGCCTGTAATTCCAGCTACTCTGGAGGCTGAAGCAGAAGAATCGCTTGAACCTGGGAGGCAGAGGTTTTGGTGAGCTGAGATTGCGCCATTGCACTCCAGCCTGGGCAACAAGATTGAAACTCCGTCTCAAAAAAAAGGAAAGAAGGCTTCCCCACATTCTAATATTCTGGTCCTTAGGAGACAGATGGCTAGAGTTCTATGACAAAATAGGCAACAATTTATTTATTTGTTTGTTTGTTTTTTGAGATGGAGTCTTGCTCTGTTGTCCAGGCTGGAGTGCAGTGGTGCGACCTTGCCTCACTGCAATCTCCACATGTCAGGTTTAAGCAATTCTCCTGCCTTAGCCTCCTGAGTAGCTGGGATTACAGGCGCCTGACACCACACCCAGATAATCTTTGTATTTCTAGTAGAGACAGTTTCACCATGTTGACCAGGCTGGTCTGGAACTCCTGACCTCAGCGATCCGCCCGTCTCAACCTCCCAAAGTGCTGGGATTGCAGATGTCAGCCACCATGCCTGGCCAGGCAACAATTTAATCAGCTGGTTTTCTTCCACATAACTCTAGTTTTCTGGGGGAAAGCTTTTTTTTTTTTTTTTTTTAGATGGAGTTTAGCTGTTGTCACCTAGGCTGGAGTGCAATGGCATGATCTTGGCTCACCACAAAGTCTGTCTCCCAGGTTCAAGTGATTCTCCTGCCTCAGCCTCCTGAGTAGCTGGGATTATAGGCATGTGCCACCATGCCCAACTAATTTTGTATTTCTAGTAGAGATGGGGTTTCTCCATGTTGGTCAGGCTGGTCTTGAACTCCTGACCTCAGGTGATCTGCCTGCTTTGGCTTCCTAAAGTGCTGGGATTACAGGCGTGAGCCACAGCGCCCAGCTGGGGGAAAGCTGTTCTACACAGCCCCATATACATCTAGACAGGTTGTGCACTGCATAACCTAAGGTAACCTATTCACTTTACAGTCCATGTATGTGGCAACCCTGGCTCTCTACCTCAGCTTTCTTTTTTTTTTTTTTTTTTAATGGAACGCTTCATGAATTTGCGTGTCATCCTTGCACAGGGGCCATGCTAATCTTCTCTGTATCATTCCAATTTTAGTATATGTGCTGCCAAAGAGAGCACTACCCCATCTTTCTTTAGTTGGTTCCACATTTTAAGTTATTTTTTATTATGCTTTCCTTTCCAGGTAATAATTCCTAAATTAGTCAAGACTGTCACAGATGCAAGGAACAGAAATCCAATAAAACTAGCTCGAACACCAAAGACATTTGTTGGTCTATGGTACAGGAAAGAATGAGGACTCTAGCTTCAGGTGCGGCTATATCCAGGTGCACAACAAACATAGCCAGAGCTATCTCTCTGACTCTTACCTCTACAACCTGGTGCATGTTGACCTCAGTCTGCAGACCGTTCTTTTGAACAACTAAGGAAGGTGGCTGCAGGCTGAATGAGCCTCCTGTAGGTCATGATCCCAGAGATAGAATAGAACCTCCAATGTCAACTTCTCATCCCATACCTAATTATTGTGGTCAGCAGATGGGGCTCTCTGATTAGAGTCCAGATCACACAGGGATGGGAAGGGGTGTCAGATACATGTCCACCTGGAGTAGTGGAGGGGCGCCACAGAGGAAAAGAAAGTGCTGTTCTGAGCCATGGAAACAATAGATGTCATCAATAGATGTCACCACGAGTATTATTTGTAATGGGACCATCCAGGCAGGGGCAGGATGAGGAACCAGGGACATCATCCCATTGAAGTTTTCTCCAGTCTCTCAGATCTGCTGTGGGCTCTGCAGGAAGACAGAAAGCAGGTCTCAGGCTATGAGTCCAACATACATTCAGAAGGTTCAGGAAGGAAGAAGGAACCACAGGGTGTCTCCATAAGGAGGACATGGGGGCAGAGGAGCATCTTATAGGATCTGGGCTTGTACTGAGTGGTTGGGGGTTTTTTGTTGTTGTTTTTGAGACAGAGTCTTGCTTTGTTGCCCAGGCTGGAGTGCAGTGAGCCGAGGTTGCTGCAACCTCTGCCTCCTGGTTCAAGTGATTCTCCTGCCTTGGCCTCCTGAGTAGCTGGGATTACAGGCGCCCGCCACCACGCCCAGCTAATATTTTGTATTTTTAGTAGAGATGGGGTTTTACCATGTTGGCCAGGCTGGTCTCAAACTCCAGCCCCAGGTGATCCATTCGCCTCAGCCTCCTAAAGTGCTGGGACGACAGTTGTGAGCCACCGGGCCCGGCTATACTGGGGGCTTTGTTGTTGTTTCGTTTCTTTTTTTTTTTTTTTTTTAAGTTGCAGCATTTTATTGTTTGGATAACAGAACACACAAAACCAGACAGAGACGTCCCCAAGGAGGTGATAATCATATTTCACTGTTTTTTGGTGCTTTGGTCCTTCACCTTTCAAGCACTTGTTGTATTTTCCTTTAATGATTTAGATATTTATTTTTATCACAAATGCAATTCAAGTGTGAATAAATAAATGCATTATCTTTTAGCACCCCCTTTCCCCCTTGTTCCTTTAAATAGGAAAAAGTGCTAAATGTCTCTTTATAGCCTGTTGGCCATAGCTGTACCATGGTTTTAAAAACGGACTGTAACTTGATCTTCTGAAATCCTTCTCGAACTACAACTCATTCTGTTAAAGAAATCCTAGGAAAGAAGTCCTACCGATATTGTCGATAGTCTCCAAAAGGTGAGGAACGTAACTGAGTTGAAGGCAACTGGGAGGGGTCTTCCGCAAATTGAGGACCACTGGGAAACTGTGCAGAGGCAAATCGTGTCAACAAGATACCAGCTCCTTCAATTAAAGCTAGGAGAATGCCACCCATTGCGGCTGACCCAACCATGGCCACTGGTCCATTTCTTGCTGCCAGTATGGTTCCCGTTAAGGCACCACTTGTGATGCAGTTCCAGGGATCTTCCTTTCCTCTAACTTGAACCATACTACAGTCAATCACGGAAAACAGGCCTCCCCAAACTGCAAAGCTACCTCCTAACTGTGGAGCCCTGGTTTTAATAGCTGTCAAACTCCCTCGTAGTCTGTGGTTTACTCCCACTGGAGAATTGCGAAAACCTTTGATTGCTTGAAAGGTACCTCCACCAATGGTACCCATCGTAAAGGCCCCACCACAGTCATCCACAATTCGCCATGGGCAAGACTCTCGCGCGTACTCCTCCATCTTGACTCCGGCGCCGTGAGTGATCTGTTGTTTCTTTTTTTTTAAAGATGGAATCTCACTCTGCCACCCAGGGTGGAGTGCAGTAATGAGATCTCGACTCACTGCACCCTCTGCCTCCCAGGTTCAAGCAATTCTCCTGGTTCAAGCAATTATCCTGCCTCAGCCTCCTAAATAGCTGGGACTACAGGCACGTGCCACCATGCTTGGCTAATTTTTGTATTTTTAGTAGAGACAGGATTTTACCATACTGCCCAGGCTGGTCTCGACCTCCCGACTTCATGATCCTCCCACCTTGGCCTCCCAAAGTGCTAGGATTACAGACTTGAGCTACCATGCTCGGCCTATACTGGGTGGTTTTAAAGAGAATTACTTGGGTGGTATTGTCGGGATGCTGGGAGCATTTTGCTGACTAGGTATTTCGCTGATTTTTATCTCAGAGGTGGGAGGATAGAAGTCGGGTTGGAATTGTCATTGGTGAGAAGTGGCAGTCACTTGTGTTCATTGGGAGAAGGGGATGAGTATTCATTTTATGAGTTTTCATTTTTGAGGGCCCTTGTCCCTATCTTGGTTCAGACATGATCACAGAGTGGCCTTGCCTCATCGTTGTTTATATTCTGTGATCATTGTTTATGTGTAGTGAAGAACATCATGGTCCAGCTTCCAGGAGCTGATTTCCACTCTCTCTCCTGGCTGGCGGCGGGTATCTGTGTCTCCAAGGAAAGTTTGTCCCAAGCCTTTCCCAGCCGTGGGTAAGGTTCTCCGGAAACCATCACTCAGATCTAGCACTTGGAGGCCTCCAGGGACAGCGGCCACCCCACCATCTGGGTAGGAGGCTGAAAACATTAGGGGAGAAGTATCCCAAATCTGTGCCTTGGCGGGTGTCACTCAGAAAGGGTGTCGGGCTCCCCCATGCAAAAAGGAAAAATTGGAGGAAGGCCAGGTTAAGCAAAAATAGACATGGTTTCAGATCGCAGATCGGAGAGGCTTGGCTGTGCCGATGTGCACTGCAAGTCTGCAAGAACGACATGTCTGGAGTTTTATGAACGAAGATAGACTCAGAGACATGGGCAGGAGACAGAGAGAGAGACAGAGACACAGAGAGATCGAGGCAGAGAAAGCAACAGCGGCAAAGAGATTGGAACACCGAGAGAAAAAGATGGGGACAGAGAGACAGAGAAAGGAACAGAGATGGGAAGACAGGGACAGAGACACACAGAGAATGAACAGAGATAGAGAGATAGGGACTGAGAGAGACCGAGAGGGGCAGAGATGGAGAGAAAGAGACAGGGCCAGGGCCACGTAGGGGCTGAGAGAGGCCCAAGAAGAGACTAGGGACCTGGCCAGGGCCGCGTGCGGGCGGGGCGCGGTGCAGACAAAGGCGAGGCCGCGCGGCCGGGGTGGCCGGGCCGGGGACAAAGGCCTGCCCGGGGGGCGGGGGCAGCGATGGCGACGGCCGCGGCGGGCGCGGGCGAACTACAAGTCCCAGCAGCTCCCGCTGCGGCCCTCGGCCGGCCCCTCTCGCTCCCCGGGAGCGCCTGGCGGGGCCGCTGGGCCGAGGGGGCCGCCGGCGGGGCTGGCGGGCGGGGGGCTTCCTGCGGGCCCCGGGGGCGCCGGCGGCCGGCGCGGGCACGGCGGGCCGGGCAGGGGCGAGGGGCGCCGGGTGAGTGTCCCCCCGAGTGGGCTGGGGCCGGGGCGGGGGGCTAGGTGGGGGCGGGCGGGCCGGGGGCTCCAGGCGCGGGGCGCAGCCCTGGGCGACCTCTATTCGTCCCCCGCCCTGCGCGCCACCGGCCCCGGCCCGGGAGAGCGGGGGTCGCGGGCGCGATGGGGAGGGGACCCCGCGGCCCGCGCCGGCCTAGCGCGCCCATCCCGCAGCTGAGGCCCTGGGGGTAGGGCCCCGGAGATGGGGAGCCTTCAATCGGGCAGGGTGGGGGGCGCCCGCCAGCTCTGGGGTCTGGAGCTCAGGACGCCCCCTCTCCAGGAGGCGATCCAGGACCTCTCCCCTCCTGATTCGAGGAGGGGCTCGAGTATTGTTTCCACCTCCCGCCTGGGGTCGGGAGTTCAGAGGCCCTGTCCTCAAGAGGGGGACCTAGAGGTTCCCTCTTCCCCTAGGACCGTAGGAAGGGACCCAGCGATTGTTCCCCTCCCCCTCCAGTCTTGGGGTCTGGAATTCTAGAAGCTCCTTCCCCAGGAGGTGATCCAGGGGTCCACCTGCCCTCACCCCTGGGAACTCAGGAAAGACTTCAGTGATTTCTCCTCCCACCTTCCAGCTAAGAGATGGGAATTCAGGGGTCCCCTTCCCCTGGAGGCAATCTAAGGGCTCCTCTGCCCCCCGCCCCAGGAATGCAGGAGGGGTCCCAGGTATTGTTTCCTCCTCTCTCCAACTATGGGGTCTGGGTTGAGGACCTGGGTCCAGGATCTCTGCTCTGTTTGTCTGCACACTCCCAGCTATGGGGTTGTGGCTGTGTATTCCCTTCCTCGGAGGGGAGCCACAGGTCCCCACACCTTCTGCCAGGAACAGATGGATTCATTGTTTGCACCTCAACACCCAGCCGTGGGGTGGGGAGCTCAAGGCATCCCCCCTCGGCAGGTCCTCCTGGGCTCCCCTTGTTCCCCAGAAGTGGTTCCAGCTCTTGTTCCTCTACCTCCCAGCCTGCCCCCAGCCACAAGCCTGGAATTCAGTTCAGATTCGTTCCTGCAGGAAGGGCCACAAGTGTGCTGACACTACTCCCTATGTCCCAGCCATAGGAGGAGATGGTGCAGGCATTCCCCCAATAACTCCCCAGGGTCCCCAGGTATTATTTTTGCACATCCTCCAGCTAGAAGTAAAAATTCAGGACCTTCTAGCCAATTGGGAAAACAGATACAATAGCCTAGCATGGGGGCTCATGCCTGTAGTTTCCATACTTTGGGAGGCTGAGGCGGGAGGATAGCTTGAGCCCAGGAGTTTGAGTTCAGTCTGGGCAACATAGCAAGACCCGTCTCTAAATAAGTAAATAAAACAGGTCCCCACCTAACAACTGTCCCCACCCTTCTGCCTATGGGGTTCATGAGTCTCCCTGCCCACCCCTCCTCACCAGGAGGGGTCCCAAATATCACTCTACCATCCTCACCATCTAGCTTTAGGAAAGGGCATTCCCGATCTAAGAGAGAACACAGAGGATGTGACGCTTACTCCCACCTGGAGCTGTGAGGTCTGGAATTCAGGTCTTCTCCCCAGAGGGAAAGCCAGGGTCTTCTTGTCTCTCCTTAGTGACCCAGGCAGGATACCAGATGTTATTTGTTGCAAATTCATTTTTTTTTTTTTTTTTGAGATGGAGTTTCGCTCTTGTTGCCCAGGCTGGAGTGCAATGGCGCAATCTCAGCTCACTGCAATCTCCACCTCCCCGGTTCAAGCAATTTTCCTGCCTCAGCCTCCCGAGTTGATGGGATTACAGGCATGCACCACCACGCCCAGCTAATTTTGTAATTTTAGTAGAGACAGGGTTTCTCCATGTTGGCCAGGATGGTCTCAAACTCCCGACCTCAGGTGATCCGCCCACCTCAGCCTCCCAAAGTGCTGGGATTACAGGCATGAGCCACCGTGCCTGGCCACTTATTGCATATTCTTATCCCCCAGACATGAGTTCTAGAGCTCCGAATGCTGCCCCTGGAGGTGGGGGGGCTCCCTACCAGAAACCTGGCAAATTAATCTGCCACCCCCAAGTATGGGACAGGAATTCAGGCCATGTGCTCAGGAGCACAGGAACCCTGACACCCACACTGTTCCCCATGTGGGGACCCCCAGCAAGGGGGTCAGAACCTAGGACTCTCTCCTCCACAGGACCCAAGCTTCCCACAAGAGGAGTCCAGGACGGAGGGAGAGGCAGAGCCACGGAGTTGGGGACTAGAAAGCTCTAGTGCCAAGTCCCATGAGCTCCATCCAGGTTCGGGGCTGAGAGGGGAGGGTCCTACCATGTCCCACCATGTCTTACTGGGGTCCCTCAACTCCCTGCCCTGGCTGGGGTGAGTCAGAAATCTCCCTGCAGTCAGAGACAAGGGAAAGATCCACTTGTTTGCTCAGAAGTGGGTGGGGTTTGGCCAGGCACAGTGGCTCACACCTGTAATCTCAGCCCTTCATGAGGCCAAGGCTAGAAGCTTACTAGAGGCCAGGAGTTTGAGACCAGCCTGGGCAGCATAGCGACACCCCATCGCTAAAGAGAAGAAAAGAGAAAGAAGAGAAGAGAAAAGAAGAGGAGAGAAAAGAGGAAGGGAGGAAGGAAAGAAAGAAGGAAGGGAGGAAAGAAAGAAAGAAGGAAGGGAGGAAAGGCAACTGAAGTTAGCTGAGTGTGGTGGTGCTTCTGTAGTTCTAGCTACTCTGGAGGCCAAGGGGAGGATCGCTTGAGCCCTGGAGTTTGAGGCTGCAGTGAGCTATGATCACATCATCGCTCTCTAGCCACTGAAACCCCATCTCAAAAATAAAAATAAAGAAGTAGGGTTGGGTGCCGTGGCTCACACCTGTAATAGCAGCACTGTGGGAGGCTGAGGCAGGCGGAACACCTGAGGTCAGGAGTCGGAGCCCAGCCTGGCCAACATGATGAAACCCAGTCTCTATTAAAAATACAAAAATTAGCCATGTGTGGTGGCGGACACCTGTAATCTCAGCTATTCAGGAGGCTGAGGCAGGAGAATCACTTGAACCGGGGAGGCTGAGGTTGCAGTGAGCCGAGATCGGCGGATTGCACTACAGCCTTGGTGACAGAACAGACTCTGGCTAAAAAAAAAAAAAAAAAAAAAAGAAGAAGAAGAAGAAGAAAGAAAAAAATAGTGTGTTCTGGGGGCGCAACCTGGTCCCCTCTCTCATCGCTAACAATGCTTCCAAAAGACACCCCTGCTTCCCCAGAACCCACCTCCACCCACCCTCTGTCCTTGCCCTTGCAGGTCCTGCCCTAGAAGCAGCTGGCACAACCACGCCTGAAATGCGGCGCTCAGTCCTGGTCAGGAACCCAGGCCACAAAGGCCTGAGACCGGTTTATGAAGAGCTCGACTCTGACTCTCCTGAGGATCTGGACCCGGTTTCTGAAGACCCAGAGCCTGATCCAGAAGACCTCAACACTGTCTCGGAAGACGTAGATACCAACTATGAAGATCTGGAACCCATCTCGGAGGATCTGGACCCCGACGCCGAAGCTCCGGGCTCGGAACCCCAAGATCCGGACCCCATGTCTTCGAGTTTCGACCTCGATCCAGATGTAATTGGCCCGGTACCCCTGGTTCTCGATCCTAACAGCGACACCCTCAGCCCCGGCGATCCAAACGTGGACCCCATCTCCTCTGACCTCAATGCCACCCCCCAGGTCTTGGCCACCAGCCCCGCGGTGCTCCCCGCCCCCGCCAGCCCTCCCCGGCCCTTCTCCTGCCCGGATTGCGGGCGAGCCTTCCGCCGCAGCTCGGGGCTGAGCCAGCATCGCCGCACCCACAGCGGCGAGAAGCCGTACCGCTGCCCCGACTGCGGGAAGTCCTTCAGCCACGGTGCCACCCTGGCGCAGCATCGTGGCATCCACACCGGGGCGCGGCCGTACCAGTGCGCGGCCTGCGGGAAGGCCTTCGGCTGGCGCTCCACGCTGCTGAAACATCGCAGCAGCCACAGCGGGGAGAAGCCGCACCACTGCCCCGTGTGCGGCAAGGCCTTCGGGCATGGCTCGCTCCTGGCGCAGCACCTTCGCACGCATGGCGGTCCACGGCCCCACAAGTGCCCGGTGTGTGCCAAGGGCTTCGGCCAGGGCTCGGCGCTGCTGAAACACCTGCGCACACACACAGGCGAGCGGCCCTACCCGTGCCCGCAGTGCGGCAAGGCCTTCGGGCAGAGCTCGGCACTGCTGCAGCACCAGCGCACGCACACGGCCGAGCGCCCCTACCGCTGTCCGCACTGCGGCAAGGCCTTCGGGCAGAGCTCCAACTTGCAACACCACCTGCGCATCCACACGGGTGAGCGGCCCTACGCCTGCCCGCACTGCTCTAAGGCCTTCGGGCAGAGCTCAGCGCTGCTCCAGCACCTGCACGTGCATTCGGGCGAGCGACCCTATCGCTGTCAGCTCTGCGGGAAGGCCTTCGGCCAGGCCTCCAGCCTCACCAAGCACAAACGGGTGCATGAGGGCGCGGCCGCTGCTGCCGCTGCGGCGGCCGCTGCAGCGGCAGCAGCTGCCGCCGGCCTGGGCCTCGGGCCTGGCCTCAGCCCTGCATCCATGATGAGGCCGGGGCAGGTCTCCCTCCTGGGTCCTGATGCTGTTTCTGTGCTTGGCTCTGGCTTGGGCCTCAGCCCTGGCACCAGCTCTGGCCGCAGCCCTGACCCCGGCTCTGGGCCCGGCACTCCGCCCGATCCCAGCAAAAAACCCCTCCCAGGCTCCAGATCCACCCCCAGCTCTACTCCTGTGGAATCGTCTGACCCCAAGCCTGGGGAGGATGCTGGTTCTGACCTTGTGCCCAGCCCAGACCCCGACCCTGTGTCCCACCGTGACCCCTGCTCTCCCTCTGGTGGCACTGTCAGCCAAACCCTCCCTACCAGCGAGAGTCCAGAGGGGATACAGGAGCAAGGGGCACTGCTGGGGCCTGATGGCTGAAGGGGACACGGGCATCCTTGGGGGCCTGGGGAAATTGTGTGTTGTGCAGTTAGTAAAATCCTCCCACTGCCTCCGGGCTCTGTATCTTGGTTTACCTTTTGTGCTTTCTTTCTGAGCACAGTCCTTTGCTCCGGAGATGGGATGGTGTGGCCAGGGCCAGCCACAAGCTGGGGCTCCAGTGTCCTGGCTTCCTTCCAGCTAGACTTCCCAGCTTAACCTACAATATCTCACTCTGGTCCATACCACTAGTCACCACTCTCTGTTCTGCTCACTTACCCCTTGCTGCCCTCCTCCTGCTCCTCTTCCTCCTCCTTCTTCCTCTTTCTTTTTTAGTCTTGCTTTGTCACCCCAGCTGGAGTGCAGTGGCATGATCTTGGCTCACTGCAACCTCTGCCTCCTGGGTTCAAGTGATTCTCCTGCCTCAGCCTCCTGAGTAGCTGGGATTACAGACAGGCACCACCACACCCAGCTAATTTTTGTATTTTCAGTAGAGATGGGATTTCACCATGTTAGTCAGGCTGGTCTCGAACTCCTGACCTCATGATCTGCCTTCCTCAACCTCCCAAAGCACTGGGATTACAGGCGTGAGCCATCACACCTGGCACCCCTTGTTTTTCAAAGCCCATACAGTAGGCACACAAGTGGACAAAAAGAGGTTGCTCATTTATGCAATCAACAAACTTCTCTGGATTGCTGGGGGCTCAGCAGGAAACAAGATAAGTGCGGCGTCGACCTGCACAGAGCTCATAGATATTAAATTCAGAATACTTAAAAATAATTAGAAGGTATGGTACCTTCTAAGAGAAGCATAACAAGACTTCTTATATAAATGGTGAGCAGCTTTCTCAATGAAGGATTTTATAATCCCAATAATCACTAATTTATTTTTCTCTCAATGGCGCCAGGAGGTAGATGACTGATTGAATATGCCCATTTTGCAAATGAGAAAAATGGAGGCACATGGACTTTTTTTTTTTTGAGATAGTCTTGCTCTGCTGCCCAGGCTGGAGTGAAGTGTGATCATAGCTCACTGTAGCCTGGACCTCCTGAGCTCAAGCGATCCTCCCACCTCAGCCTCCAGAGTAGCTGGGATTTTAGGCCACCATTCACTGTGCTCAGCTTGGAGTTGAAGAGACTGTAGAAGATGTACAAGTGGCAGTTGTCAGTGCCTAGATTTAAACCCCAATTGCCCTTCAGAGTCTAAATTCTTAACCATTTCTTTCCAGGGCAAAAATATGCAAAAACCCTGGGGTTATAGAAAGACGAGCTTGGGTGGAGGTAGGGGCCAGATCGGAGGGCCCTGATAGACCAGAGCGGGGACTTTGCTTGTCAGTCCAGAGCAATGGGAAGCCAAGGGCAGGTTCTTGCAGGAGCGATAGGAATTATTCTTTGAAGACGCTTGTGGCTGCTGGGTAGAGTGGAGTGGAGGGAAGCTGCGATCCGGAAGGAGGTTGCTGCAAAGATCCGGGCCAGGAATGTTGGAGAACTCTGGGCTGGCGGCCATAGGGGTGGGGATAAGTGGTTCTATTTGACACATAATTAGGAAATCGTGTTGGCTGAAGGTCCGCATGAGAGGGATAAAAGGAGTTTCTGGAAGAAAGAGGACAGCGTTGAGAGAGTACGCAGGGTCATCACCAGGCACCAACGAGGATAAAGGGTCAAGTTCTGGACATGGAAGTCATGAGCCTGGCACCGGATTCGGGGCATGGCAGGGAGCCAGGGCGGAGATCGTCGTTGCCAAGCTCAGGGCCAGCCCATCCCCCGCCACCCAGAGCCGGTCGGCGATAGGACCTCGCGACCGCCTTCGACCCAGGGTGGGGAGCGCCGCCCGAGGCACGCATGCGCGCTGTTCCGGCAGAGATTGTCGTGGCGCAGGGGGCGGGACCAGATGCAGTCACGTGAAGGGCTCTCGGCTACCGGGTCACGTGACCGCGGCGCGGATCAGCTGATGCGGGTGGGTTTGAAGCCGCGCCGGGAGGGAGCGAGGTCGCAGTGACAGCGACGGGCACTCGGACCCAGGCTGCTGCCCCGCCGCACCCGCCCGCGTCCCGCGCTCCCGCCCCAGCATGACAGCCCCGGTGGGTCCGCGCGGCTCAGGTGAGGGCGTGGGCGTCACCGTGGGGCCCCGAACCCAGGCTGGCGGGCTGTTTCTCCGACCTGGGGCGGCGGAGCTCCCAGCCTCCTTTTTTCTAAACTCCAGCGCTGACTTCTCAGCCTCCCCACGGTGGAGAAATGGGCAGACGGCTCCTCGAACTTGGGCGGCGGGTGGGCACCAGCCTCTCCGCTTCTCCCTCCTGAACCCAGGCTGTGCCGGGTTCCCAAACTCAGGCAGCCAGCGCGCCGGGCCTCCAGCTTCTCCCCTTCGGGACGGCGAGGTTCCCGGGATTTCCACGGGGAGCCTAGGTCCTGATGGCCCAACTTTGGCTGGAACTCAGGCCGCGGGCACCAGCTACTCCAACCCACACGTGAGACTCCCCGGCTTCCTCTCCTGATTCCTGGAGACAAATGCTAAGCTTCCCTAAATTCCAGCGCGGGCAGGGCGCCGTGGCTCATGCCTGTAACCCCAGCGCTTTGGGAGGCCGAGGCGGGTTGGATCACATGGTTAGGAGTTCGAGACCAGCCTGGCCAACATGGTGAAATCCTGTCTCTACTAAAAATACAAAAATCAGCAGGGTGTGGTGGCGAGTGCCTGTAATCCCAGCTACTTGGGAGGCTGAAACAGGAGAACTGCTTGAACCTGGGAGGCAGAGGTTGCAGTGAGCCGGGATCGCGCCACTGCACTCTAGCCTGGGCAACAGTGAGACCCTGTCTCAAAAACAACAACAACAACAACAACAAACCAAGCCCGGAGAACTGGAGGGATTGCCCCAAGGCGATTAACTCAATTTTAGCTCTCCAAACCCGTGGAAGTGCAGCCTTCTTAAACTCGGGCTTCCAGCCAGTTCTGATGCACACCCGCGCCGCCCCCACCCCCCGGTCCCCCAAGGAGGCTGCAGGAAGACCCCTTGTGTTAGCTTCCCCTTCTGGAGCTAGCTGGAGACCCCTACCTGATAGGCATCCTGGTGTCCCAGCTGGTAGGGTCTGGGGTGGGTAGGCTGTAATCTCAGCCTGGTATGTGGGCCCTGCCCTTTGGCTTTGTTATAAACAGCCACAGCAGCATCCAATTCCAAAGGGAGGGGCTGGGAATTTGTCCCTCTCTGCCCAGCAGGTTCTGACACCGCCCACATTTATCCTGACAGCTTTGCTAGGCAGGGGGCCAGGCCCTAGAAAGCACATCCCTGTGGGGGTGTGACAGGGACAGTCCTTGGCTACTGTGACCAGCTTTGACTCCAGCAGTTGCTGAAACCTTAGATCTCAGCCTCAGGGCTCCGGGAGAGGGTTGGCTTTTTTTTTTTTTTTAATTTGAAAAAAAGAAACTTTTCTGTTGCCCAAGGCTGTAGTGCAATGACTCACTGTAACATCCAACTCCTGGGCTCAAGTGATCCTCCCACCTTAGCCTCCTGAGTAGTTGGAGTCCCAGCTACTAACTATAGGCATGAGCCATCAACACACCTAATTAAAAACAATTTTTTTTTTTTTTTTTTTTGGTGGAGAGGGGCTCTTGTTGTATTACCTAGGCTGGTCTCAAACCCCTGGACTCAAGCAATCTTCCCACCTTGGCCTCCCAAACCGTTGGGATAGCAGGCATGAGCCACCAAGCCCAGCCAAGGGGTACCCTTTTTAAAATTTACACTCTTCAGATGAAGAGATGGAGGCTTAGGGAGGTACCTGGAGTCACTGGAAAGTGGCAGGTCTGGGATTTGATCTTAGGGCTTCATGATTTCCAGGAGCTGGTGCTCTTCAGGGAGAAAAAAAATGAGTCTTTAGTGACTGGGCACAGGGTGGCTCATGCCTGTAATCCCAGCACTTTGGGAGGCCAAGGTGGGCAGATCATGAGTTCAGGAGATAGAGACCATCCTGGCTAACACGGTGAAACCCCGTCTCTACTGAAAATACAAAAAATTAGCTGGGCGTGGTAGCGCGCCTGCAGTCCTAGCTACTTGGGAGGCTGAGGCAGGAGAATCTCTTGAACCTGGGAGGTGGAGGTTGCAGTGAGCCAAGATCGTGCCATTGCACTCCAGCCTGGGCAGCAGAGCGAGAGCGAGACTCCGTCTCAAAAAAAAACCAGTCTTTAGCAAATGTTTTCCATTATTATTACTTATATTGTCAATTACCCCTTCTCCAGTTCTTTGATTTCTGAGAGTGTCAGCTGATGGGCCAGGTTATAATGAATGCAGAGGTCATCTTTTGGGTATTTTTCCAGACAAACCTGGAATATGGGCTGAGTTTTATACTCATATCTGGAAGCAGGAGTTGGGATGAGCCCAGGAACCTTGAACGTCCAGTGAAAAGCTAGTGGGAGCAGCTCATTCTCTTCCCACAGATCAGTAACAGGAACGTTGATGAAATGTTCTGACATTCACCATGGATCAGTCCCTGTGAATAATGCTTTATAAGCATCCAGTCCTAAGTGTTCCCATGAGAGATGATTATTTGCCCCATTTTGCAGATGAGGAAACTGAGGCTCAGAAAGCTGGTAAGCAGGAGGGGCAGGAATCAGCCCAGGCCCTGTAGCTTCTGAAACCCAGCTCATAACCTCTGAGAAGGACTGGTGCATAGATACATAAAATGTTGCAGGTTTTCTGGTTTTTTTTTTTTGAGATGGAGTCTCGCTCTGTCACCCAGGCTGGAGTACAGTGGTACGATCTTGGCTCACTGTAACCTCTGCCTCCTAGGTTCAAGCGATTCTCCTGCCTCAGTCTCCCGAGTAGCTGGGACTACAGGTGCATGCCACCATGCCTGGCTAATTCTTGTATTTTTAGTAGAGATGGGATTTCACCATGTTAGCCAGGATGGTCTCGATCTCCTGACCTTGTGATCCACTGACCTCGGCCTCCCAAAATGCTGGGTTTATAGGCGTGAGCCACCTCACTCGGCCCTGGTTTTCTGGTTTTCTTTAGACCTCTCTGAGCTCTTCCTTGGCAGGAACGTGGGGCTATGAAGATAGGGCATGTGCTGCCTTCCTTGTTCAGAAACGGGTAAAGGGGAGTTGCCCAGGCCTCACCCCCAATGCCCTCTCCTATTCCCACAGAGACAGAGCGGCTTCTGACCCCCAGCCCCGGGTATGGGACCCAGGCGGGGCCTTCGCCGGCCCCTCCGACACCCCCAGAAGAGGAAGACCTTCGCCGTCGTCTCAAATACTTCTTCATGAGTCCGTGTGACAAGTTTCGAGCCAAGGGCCGCAAGCCCTGCAAGCTGATGCTGCAAGTGGTCAAGATCCTGGTGGTCACCGTGCAGGTGAGACCTGCCAAGCAGGGGCCCCCCCACCAAAGGCCGCCTGTGGCCACTGTTCTCCTTGAAGAAGAATCTTTATTTTTTATTTTTCGATTTTTTCTGAGATGAAGTCTCGCACTATCTCCTGGGCCGGAGTGCAGTGGCGCAATCTCGGCTCACTGCAACCTCCACCTCCCGGGTTCAAGTGATTCTCCTGCCTCAGCATCCTGAGTAGCTGGGATTATAGGTGCATGCCACAACGTGCAGCTAATTTTTTGTATTTTTAGCAGAGACGAGGTTTCACTATGTTGGCCAGGCTGGTCTCGAACTCTTGACCTCATGATTCACCTGCCTCGGCCTCTCAGAGTACTGGGATTATAGGCGTGAGCCACCATGCCCAGCCCTTGAAAAAGAGTCTTAAAGCAGTGTAATGACAATAGGGAAGCCATGTGGAATCTGTGTGTGTAGCAGCTCCTTTTATATTTATTTATTTATTTTTATTTAATTAATTTATTTTTTGAGACAGAGTTTCACTCTTTCGCCCAGGCTGGACTGTAGTGGCTCAGTCTTGGCTCACTGCAACCTCTGCCCACTGGGTTGAAGAGATTCTCCTGCCTCAGCTTCCCGAGTAGCAGGGATTATAGGTGCCCACCACCACGCCCTGCTAATTTTTTTGGTTTTTTTTTTGTTTTGTTTTTTAGTAGAGACCAGTTTTCACCATGTTGGTCAGGCTGGTCTCAAACTCCTGACCTCACGTGATCTGCCCACTTTTGTCTCCCAAAGTGCTGGGATTACAGGCGTGAGCCACACAGCACAGCCTGCAGCCACTCCTTTTAAGCTTACCAGCATGTCCTTCAAGGTCCTGATGACTGCTGTTGTTCCCATTGTGTAGAAGAAGCCACTGAGGGCCAGGCATGGTTGTTCATGAGCTGTAATCTCAGCACTTTGGGAGACCATAGTGGGAGGATCACGTGAGGTCAGGAGTTGGAGACCAGCCTGGCCAACATGGTAAAACCCTGGCTCTACTAAAAATACAAAAATTAGCTGGGCGTTGTGGTGGGCACCTATAATCCCAGCTACTCAGGAGGCTGAGGCAGAGAATTGCTTGAACCCGGGAGGCAGAGGTTGCAGTGAGCTTAGATCACACCACTGCACTCCAGCCTGGGCGACAGAGCGGGACTCCGTCTCAAAAAAAAAAAATCTGCTGAACGTTAGTCCCTGCTGTGAGATATAGGAGTACGCACCCTGTGTTGTAGCGGGGAGGACACAGTTGTGGGAGTGGCTTGGAGCTTTTGCTGGGAGGTGGGGTGAAATTAATCAAAGCAAAGAAATGCACAGGTGCCTGAGTTAGCAGCGCCTGCCCCACCCCAGTGGACACCTCTAGGGCCCTCTCTATCCTCTTTCTCTTGCCTGTGCCCCAAGGGAAATGCCCGCCGACCTCCATCCTAGCCATGCCAACCTCTGCTACCCTCTTCCCAGCTCATCCTGTTTGGGCTCAGTAATCAGCTGGCTGTGACATTCCGGGAAGAGAACACCATCGCCTTCCGACACCTCTTCCTGCTGGGCTACTCAGATGGGGCGGATGACACCTTTGCAGCCTACACTCGGGAGCAGCTGTACCAGGCCATCTTCCATGCAGTGGACCAGGTGCTGGTGGGTGGGCAGGTGCAGGTGGGTGGGCCGCAGAGAGGGGGCTGGGCTCACAGGCCCTCCTGTTCTCTGTCCACAGTACCTGGCATTGCCAGACGTGTCACTGGGCCGGTACGCATATGTCCATGGCAGGGGTGACCCTTGGGCCAATGGCTCAGGGCTTGCTCTCTGCCAACGGTACTACCACCGAGGCCATGTGGACCCAGCCAACGATACATTTGACATTGATCCGATGGTGGTCACTGGTGAGTGGGCACAGCGGGGCTTTGCTGTTTGGAGTCTGAGCTGCGGGATTAAAATCAACAGCTGTGGCTGGGCAATGCGGCTCACGCCTGTAATACCAGCACTTTGGGAGGCTGAGGAGGGAGGATTGCTTGAGGCCAGGAGTTTGAGACCAGCCTGGGCAATGTGGGAAGACCTTGTCTCTATACACAAAAAAATTAGCTGGGTGTGGTGGCGTGCCCCTGTGGTCCCAGCTACTCAGGAGGCTGAGACAGGAGGATCGCTTGAGTCCAGAAGGTTGAGGCTGCAGTAAGCTATGATCACACCACTGCACTTCAGCCTGGGTGACACAGTGAGATCCTATCTCAAAAAAAAAAATAGTATTTGGCCATGCACGGTGACTCACACCTGTAATCCCAGCACTTTGGGAGGCTGAGGCAGGCAGATCACCTGAGGTTGGGAGTTCGAGACTAGCCTGACCAACATGGAGAAACCCTGTCTCTACTAAAAATACAAAATTAGCCAGGCGTGGTGGCAGGCGCCAGCTACTCTGGAGGCTGCAGCCAGAGAATCGCTAGAACCTGGGAGGCGGAGGTTGCAGTGAGCTGAGATCATGGCACTGCACTCCAGCCTGGGCAACAAGCGAAACTCCATCTCAAAAAAAAAAAAGTATGGTTAGTGTGAGTGTGACTCTTGCCATGTAGAAAGCACCAGGTGTTATTTTTTACTATGGTTCGTTCACTGAACATTCTCTGGCCCAGAGAGTGCCAGGCCTGTAGGAATGACCCAGCCCTGGGAAACACAGGGAAGAAGCCGTGGGGAGCTCTGGGGAGACCAGCCTGGCCTCCCCCACTCCCTGAGGCCCTTCTCTGCCTCCCTGTCCTCAGACTGCATCCAGGTGGATCCCCCTGAGCGGCCCCCTCCGCCCCCCAGCGACGATCTCGCCCTCTTGGAAGGCAGCTCCAGTTACAAGAACCTCACGCTCAAATTCCACAAGTACTGCCTGCTCACTCAAGGGGGGCCCAGGGTTGGGGAGGCACCACACCAGACACTCTCACCCCTGCAGCCACTTCCCTAAGATGGGGACAGGCCCGCACCCCCCACACTGGCACCTGCTGGGTGAGCACTTCCCCTGCCAGCTGCAGAATCAGCACGGGGCAGGGGTACTGGCACTCGGGCCGGGAGGGACCTGAAGACACCCCTGCCTCTCACCCGAGCCTCCTGCTTAGGCTGATCAATGTCACCATCCACTTCCGGCTGAAGACCATTAACCTCCAGAGCCTCATCAACAATGAGATCCCGGACTGTTACACCTTCAGCGTCCTGGTGAGGCCCCCGGGGTACCCACAGGGCTCCTTAGTTCCAGGGCAGGGACATGGTCACGGAGTCTCTCGCGAACGTTTCAGGAGCATTGGTCGAGGGCAAGCATGCAGGTGATGAGGGAGGGAGCCCAGGGTCTGTCAGGCCACCTGTCACATGGACCTTGGGGCTTGGGGGTGCCAAGGTTTACTCTGCTCCCAACTGGCCCCCACAGATCACATTCGACAACAAGGCGCACAGCGGGCGGATCCCCATCAGCCTAGAGACCCAGACCCACATCCAGGAGTGTAAGCACCCCAGTGTCTTCCGGCACGGTGAGCCCCTGAGCCCCAGACCAGCGCTGCCTGGGGGCCCTGACCTGCCCAGGAATGCCCTGAGCCTCAGATCATAGGGAACCAGGGACCCTGTCCTGTCCTGGGATCCCTCAAGCCCCAGACCAGAGCTGACCGGGGTTCTTGACTCGCCCCAAGCAAGCCCTGAGCCCACTGACCTGCCAGACCAGCCGTGCAGCCCCTAAGTCTCCAGCCTGGCCTGGCACCAGCACTAGCCTCCCAAGGCTCCATGCCATCCTTGGCCCTACTCACTGCGCTCTCCCCACAGGAGACAACAGCTTCCGGCTCCTGTTTGACGTGGTCGTCATCCTCACCTGCTCCCTGTCCTTCCTCCTCTGCGCCCGCTCGCTGCTTCGAGGCTTCTTGCTGCAGAACGTGAGGCCCCTGTGTCGTGTGGGCTGGCCCTGTGGTAAGAAAAGCCAGGCCTTCAAGGGTCCTGGGCCTGGACAGGCCCTCACTCTGCCTGCCTTCTGCAGGAGTTTGTGGGGTTCATGTGGCGGCAGCGGGGACGAGTCATCAGCCTATGGGAGCGGCTGGAATTTGTCAATGGCTGGTACATCCTGCTGGTCACCAGCGACGTGCTCACCATCTCGGGCACCATCATGAAGATCGGCATTGAGGCCAAGGTGCGTCCTGCTCATGCCCTGGGCCCCGGGTCCCATCCCTGCCGTCAGCGCCCGTTTGGGGCCACATCCTCCCCCAGGCTCCCCGCAGGGGAAGGGCCAGGCCAGAGAGGTTGACGCTGCTCCCGCCCGCAGAACTTGGCGAGCTACGATGTGTGCAGCATCCTCCTGGGCACCTCGACGCTGCTGGTGTGGGTGGGCGTGATCCGGTACCTGACCTTCTTCCACAACTACAATGTGAGCTTTGTGCATGAGGCTGGGCTTTCCATGTGGTTACCCCATACCCTCCAAAGAAATCCCTACAACACAGCACTCACCAGCCCTGGCCAGTGGCCTCTTGCAAGCCTCCTCCTCCTACCTGCCCATACACACGGGGTCATTGCTGCACCTGGGCAGGGCCCCAGGAGCCTGATCTTTCATGCCCACCCAGCTGAGTCCAGGTGCCCTTGGACCCTCTCAGACATGGCCCCGCCCCCTCTAGGCACCCACTGGCTTCCATGGCCACACCAGCTGTGCCCTTGGCGAGGCCTCACCCCTCCTACCCACATCTGGGTGCCCACAGCTGACCTGGGTTGTGGCCATACTCTCAACGAGGCCCCCTCTGCCCCAACCCAGATCCTCATCGCCACGCTGCGGGTAGCCCTGCCCAGCGTCATGCGCTTCTGCTGCTGCGTGGCCGTCATCTACCTGGGCTACTGCTTCTGTGGCTGGATTGTGCTGGGGCCCTATCACGTGAAGGTAGGCCACTGTGGCTGGGGTGTGTGTGGCCTGCAGTCGAAGGATCCCCGGCCCCTCCCCTAAGCACCCTTACCCCTGGACTCCCCAGATCCAGTGACATTGCATGACTCAGCTGGACCCCAGGGCCTTACCAGCATGCCTGACCCCTGGTGATCCTGACATTGAGCCTGTAACCTGGTCACGGACACCATGACCCCCAGATGACCCCATCTGACTGCTAGTACTCCATGTACTGTCCCTTCTAAACCCTGGTAACCTTGACATTGAGTCTATGGCCTGGTCATTGACACCATGACCCCATCATGACTGCTAGTACTCCATGCACTGTCCCCTCTAACCCCTGATGACCTTGACATTGACCCTGTGACCCGGTCATTGACACCGTGACTCCCAGTTGGCCTCATAGTGACTGCAGGTACTCTGATTCGCCTCCTCTAACCCCTGGTGACCCTGACATTGACCCTGTGACCTGGTTATTGACACCATGACCCCCAGATGAGCCCGTTGTGACTGCTGGTATTCCATGCACTGTTCCCTTTAACTTCGGTGACCCTGACATTGACCCTATGACCTTGTCATTGACATTCTGACCCCCAGATGACCCCTTGGTGACTTCTGGGAGTCTGTCCACTGTCCCCTGTGGCCTCTGGTGACCCTGACACTGACCCTGTGCCATTATTGTCACAGTTACTGGTGACCCTATTTCAACCTGGGTTACTCCCCTTCCTGCTCTATCTGCCCAGACCCTAGGTCAGCCCTGTAATCCTGCCATTGACCCTGGGACCCAGCCATTCACCTGATGACCTCAGCCTGGGACCCGGCCACTCACGTGGTGACCCCAGCCTGGGACCCGGCCACTCACACGAGACCCCAGCCTGATGCCAGCCCCCGGCTCCGGCCATGCCTGGCTCCCTCTGACCCTCCGCCCCTCTGCAGTTCCGCTCACTGTCCATGGTGTCCGAGTGCCTGTTCTCGCTCATCAACGGGGACGACATGTTCGTGACGTTCGCCGCCATGCAGGCACAGCAGGGCCGCAGCAGCCTGGTGTGGCTCTTCTCCCAGCTCTACCTGTACTCCTTCATCAGCCTCTTCATCTACATGGTGCTCAGCCTCTTCATTGCGCTCATCACTGGCGCCTACGACACCATCAAGGTCAGCCACGCGCGCCCAGCCCCAGGCTCAGGCTCTGGGTACCCAGAGTCTGCCATGCAGGGGTTTTGGGGACACCACAGGTGAACAGAGAAGACCCCAGGAAAGAATATGGGCAACTCTGAAACCAAAAAGAGGGTGGTTCGAAATTAGGGGGCGCAGGGGAAACTGATGGCATCTCAGCCTTGGCAAGGTGGGCTTGGGCCAGGAGGGTGCCTAAGTCTGTCTTTACCTTTACAGGACGACCAAGTCACAGAGTTTATTTATTTATTTATTTGTTTTTTTAAGATGGACTTTCAGTCTGTCGCTCAGGCTGGAATGCAGTGGTGCCATCTTGGCTCTCTGCAACCTTTGCCTCCCGGGTTCAAGCAGTTCTCCTGCTTCAGCCTCCTGAGTAGCTGGGACTGCAGGCATGCGCCACCATGCCCAGCTAATTTTTGTATTTTTGGTAGAGATGGGGTTTTACCATGTTGGCCAGGCTGGTCTCCAACTCCTGACCTCCTGATCCACCCACCTCGGCCTCCTAAAGTGCTGGGATTACAGGGGTGAGCCACCACACCCGGCCCATTATTTGTTTTTTTTGAAATGGAATCTTGCTCTGTGGTCCAGGCTGCAGTACAGTGCTGTGATCTTGGCTCACTGCAACCTCCGCCTCCCGAGGTCAAGTGATTCTCCTGCCTCAGCCTCCTGAGTAGCTGGGATTACTGGCATGTGCCACCACACCTGGCTAATTTTTGTATTTTTATTAGAGATGGGGTTTCACCACATTGGCCAGGCTGGTCTGGAACTCCTGACTTCAAGTGATCCACCCGCCTTGGTCTCCCAAGGTGCTGGGATTACAGGCATGAGCCACTGTGCCCAGCCAAGTCATAGAGTTTCAATGACCTTGTCATTGACCCTGGGATGTTGCCATTCACATGGTGACCCTCAGCTGGCTCCATTCCTAAGGCTGACCCCCCAGGGACCCCACCCTGACCCCAGCCCCCAGCCATGCCCCCAGTTCCCTCTGACCCCACCCAAGGTTAACTTCTAAGCAATAAAACTGGGCTCAACTCAGGGCTGTCTGATTCCAGAAGCCATGCTCCTAACTCCCTGTCCTCTGTCTAGTGGGGTGGCTGGGAACAGTGGTTTCCCAGCAAGCTGCAAGGATCAGGGGCAGAGCAGGATGTGGAAGTGGCGGGTAGATACGATTCTTTCAGCAGACATATGTAAGGGCCAAGATCTGTGTTGGATTCTGGGCATTGAGGAAAATCAGATGTACGTGATCTGTCCAAGGCCTCTGGGCAAGATGCATGGGACAGGAGCAGACAACCCATGACCAATGACCTACTTGTAACAGGTATGAAGGAAGAGTGGAAGATTACAGAGGGACTCCTGCTTTAGATTGGTATGAGAGTAGGTCCAGGAGAACTTCCAGAATGTTCTATTACTAGTTTCTAGCCCCATGCAGATATTTACATTTTGATTTTGATTCTGGCTGGGCATAGTGACTCATGCCTGAAATCTTAGCACTTTGGGAGGCCGAGGTGGGCAGATCACCTGAGGTCAGGAAGTAGAGACCAGCCTGGCCAATGTGGTAAAACCCCATCTCTACTAAAAATATAAAAAATTAGCCAGACATGGTGGCACACACCTGTAATCCCAGCTACTCCAGAGGCTGAGGCAGTAGAATTGCTTGAACCTGGGAGGCAGAGGTTGCAGTGAGCTGAAATGGAGCCACTGCACTCCAACTGGGTAACAGAGTGAAACTCTGCCTGGGGGGAAAATAAAAATAAAAATAAATTTAATTCAGGCTGGGCGAGGTGGTGGTTCACGCCTGTACTCCCAGCATTTTAGGAGGCCGAGGTGGGTGGATAATGACGTCAGGAGTTCCAGACCAGCCTGGCCAAGATGGTGAAACCCCATCTCTACTAAAAATACATATTAGCCGGGTGTGGTGGCGGGTGCCTGTGATCCCAGCTACTCGGGAGGCTGAGGCAGGAGAGTTGCTTGAACCCAGAGGTTGCAGTGAGCCAAGATCGTGCCACTGCACTCTAGCTTGGGTGACAGAACAAGACTCTGTCTCAAAAAAAAAAAAAAATTAATTCAAATGAAGTAGAATTGCAGATTCAGTTCCAGACTTGCACCATCCTGTAGCCACTGCCCAAAAGCCAGTGTGGCTGGTGGCTGCCATATTGGACAGCATAGATATTGAACCTTTCCATCGTCTCTAGACCTAAGAGATGGAGCCTAAGGGGCAGTGCATTGAGGGGAAAGAATAGCTAAAGCGAAGTCCTAGTAGCTGGAAAATACTTAGAGAAAAGATGGTCCCTCCATGAGACTGAGCAAGAAGAAGCAAGTCTTGGCTGGGACGCTGCCACACCCAGTGTCACTGGCAGATGAGTCCACCCCCTTTTCCCCATGCACGGATTCAGCTGTCCTACAGACACAGTCAGGTCCTGGGTGCTACTTCCTGTCTCGCCCTGGCACTTAGACGCCACACACATGCATCCACTCTGGTGGGCAATCTCAGGCACTGCTCCCACGGCTGGGCTCAGCGTGCATCCGGCTCACTCAATAGATGGTTTCTGAGCACCGAGGTCGTGTCAGGTCTGGCTCTAGGTCTCTAGGTGCTGGGCCCACAGCAGACGGCACCAGACTGGCAAAGATACAACTTGTATCCAGGTTCAGGGGTCAGGAAGGGTTCTCTGTGCAAGGAAACTATGTAACCACGGGTCAGCAGGCACAGCAAGAGCAAAGGCCCAGGGGTGGGAAGCGATGCAGATGGCTGGAGGGGAGGGCGGACTTCAAGGGTCTTGGAGGTTGGGGGCCACTTTCAGGCTGAGTCTCCTGGCTTCTCTTCCCAGCATCCGGGCGGTGCAGGTGCAGAGGAGAGTGAGCTCCAGGCCTACATCGCGCAGTGCCAGGACACCCCGACCTCCGGCAAGTTCCGCCGCGGGAGCGGCTCGGCCTGCAGCCTTCTCTGCTGCTGCGGAAGGTTAGAGTCCTGGGTCTGGCCCATTCAGATTGGGAGTTGGGGGCTGGGGAAAGCGGAGCGAGCCAGAGAAAACTGACGCCCCTCTTCCCTGCTTCCCTCCTCCAGGGACCCCTCGGAGGAGCATTCGCTGCTAGTCAATTGATTCGACCTTGACTGCCACTGGACCTTAACCCCTGGACTTCGGAGACCGCCCCCTGCTTATTTATTCTTAGGGTTTGCTTTTAAGGATCGGCTCCCTGCTGCGCCCAAGGAGGGCCTGGACCTTTCGGGTCGGACCCTTGGGGGCGGGGAGACAGGGTGGGGAGGGTGTTCAATAAAAGGGAAAATAAATGTGTCGTTCTCATTTTTAGCCGGAGGAGCAGTCCTTGCATTAAGCTGTGTGTGGCCCTTTAAGGCGTGGCCACACTCAGCATGGCAGCTTTAGTCGGCCTTCTAAGCATGGCGGGGGCGGGGCGGGGCTGAGGCACGCCTTTCCTTGAATAATTTAAAGGGGCCGCGCCTGAAGAGTCGGACTGAAAGCTGGCGGTGTTGGTGCAGAGTGGACCCCGGCTGCGGCCCCTGGGTAAGTCCGGGTTTCCGTCGGCCTCGCAGGCGTGTCCCTTCGAGGGTCATTAGCGGGCTTCCGTTTTCCCAAGATCTGTCCTCCGATTCATATTAACTTTCGACTTTCTGATGGTCCCATCCCTCCACTACCCGGCAGGTGTTTCTGCACCGGTAGCCAGGTGTGCCCTGGGGTGGAAGAGGACCTGCCACCCAGGAATTTTCCAAGAAACGAAGCTCCAGGATTCCTTCCCCCGCCCCACGACCCCCGAATTTCCATTAATACTCAAGGGGTGTCCGAAATATCCTCAGCTTCCCAAAAAGATCCCAGTAATATTCCAGCATGTCTCAGTATCTCCTAAGGAAACAGGACGCCCTCCCCAGGCCCGCACTCATAAGCACCCCAGGAATGTACCCACCCACCTCCTGGTTTTCCCAGCAGTAGTCCTGTAATCTTCAGAATCTCTCAGTAACTTTCCAGTACCCTCCCACCCCCACCCCAGTAATCCCAGCGTCCCTGGTTACGCCTCCCAGCAATGGCGCCAGCATCGGTTCCGGAGTCCCAGTGATGCTCCCTGCCATAAAGCCCCCATAACTTCACTACTACGTGGTAGTAAATCTCCAGCAAAACCCAGCAGCGCCTTGCAAACCCACACCATCCCAAGCATCCCAGGACTCTTCTGAAACGTGGGTATCAGACGCCTTCTGCGGGTGCCCCCTGAGAGCACTCCCGTGCACCCCAGCCCCTGGGTCTAACTGAGGACAGGCTTGGGCTGGGAACCGGGTATCTAGGTGTCCACCCCCGGACCCCACGGCTTGCAGGCCCCAGTTTTCCTGGGGTGGGGCATTCAGTCTTCGACGGAGTAGGGGGTGCAGCCTGGGGACTCGATGGTCAGGCTTGATCAATCCCGCAGAGGGCAGTGACCCAGGAGGAAGTCACTGGCTGCAAGGAACTGTGCCCTGCGGGTACCTGCCTGCAGGCTGCTGACAGTGGGTGCCAGGTCGGCCTTTGGCCCCCGGGTGGGGTTGGACGGGCGGGGCGTCTGGTAGGCCCTGGGAGTAGGCGAAGGGAGCCAGGCAGGAAGCCGGGGAGCCAGGCAGGAAGCCGGGGACCCGCCTCACCTCTCGGCCGGGGCCGGGAGGTCGGTTTGCCCCATCCCTTAGTCCTGCCGCGTCCCTCTTGCCGCGCCCCTCGCAGGTGGCGAAGCTACCCCCCCCAGGGGGCGGGGTTCGAGCTGGGGGCAGGGCTTGAGGCAGGCAGATTGACGACTTGCACGGATTCCTTAGACTCCTTGACTTCCCAGGACTCCGGGCTAGCAGATCTGCCGTCCAGCTGGAATCCACCGATGGAGGCACCGCTGCAAACAGGAATGGTAAGGGGCGGGGCGGGGCGGGGGAGGGAGGAGGGCGTGGGGCGCCACGGGGACTACAACTTCCGGAGTGCTCAGCGCGCATTACGTGTTCTGGCGAGGACACGCTGCGTCCGCTCCGGCGGAACTACGTTTCCCGGCATGCACTGCGGACCGCCGGGCCTCCGGGAAGAGTCGCGCCCCCGGGCAGCGAGCGGCGCTGACCCATTCTGCAGATGGGGTTATCGAGTCACGAGCTGACTACGAACTCCTCGGGGGCGAAGGTGACGGAGAGGGATGGGGTCCAGGACGTCCCGGCCCCCGGGGAGGGCCGGGCGGGACGGATTTGCTGTCCGCAGCCAGTGCCGTTCGTCCCTCAGGTGCTGGGCGTGATGATCGGGGCCGGCGTGGCGGTAGTGGTCACGGCCGTGCTCATCCTCCTGGTGGTGCGGAGGCTGCGAGTGCCGAGTGAGCAACCGAGGGGCCCCTCCTGGGAGGCTGTGGGGTGGGGGGGTCCAAATGCCCGGGTCCTGAGGCGGTAGAGATGGGGATTTGCTGGCGTCTGCACGCAGTCCCCCAGCTCTGGCAACGTGGAGTCTGCGCAGAGCTCCTAGTGCCCCTGTCCCCACGTATCCTCAGAAACCCCAGCCCCGGATGGCCCCCGGTATCGGTTCCGGAAGAGGGACAAAGTCCTGTTCTATGGCCGGAAGATTATGCGGAAGGTGAGTCTGGGACCCCCTGCGGTCCGCCCTGACCACACTGAGGCCCCGCCCCTTCCCTGTTTACATTTCTTACCACCAGCCCCTCCTTGATGAAGAGCCCCTGGATCCATCCCCCTCTCCCCTAGGGTTTGAATTAGCAATTAACCCATCCCCTCCTTCATTCTCCCAGGTGTCACAGTCCACTTCCTCCCTCGTGGATACCTCTGTCTCCACCACTTCCCGGCCACGCATGAAGAAGAAACTGAAGATGCTCAACATCGCCAAGAAGTAAGTCTGTGCTGGGTGTGACCTGGTACTGGGGGTTATCTCAGGGGCCTTTTGAGTCATCAATCCACGCCAAAGTGTTGTGAAAATCTTCCCATATCGGCCAGGTGCGGTGGCTCACGCCTGTAATCCCAGCACTCTGGGAGGCCGAGGAAGGTGGATTATGAGGTCAGGAGTTCAAGACCAGCCTGGCCAAAATGGTGAAACCCCATCTCTCCTGTGTCATGGACCTTAGAGTTTTTCCCATACTAAGGTGGCTGTCTCAGGAGTTTCTAATCTTTAGGGGCTATCTCAGGAAATTTCTTGCACTAGAAACGTAGGAAGGATACCTTAGAGATCCCTGTTGGTGGCAAAGAGCTATCTCAGGGTCTGCAAGAAAGGCTCTCCAACTCTCTTTGCAAGGCGGGTGCTGGCCCTGGTATCTCCTTGCATCATGGAGTCTACCTGAAGGTCTGCCTCGAGGATTTCTTCACACTAGGGCATCATCCCAGGGCTCTCCGTGATCAGTAGCCTGCAGTGGCAGGGCTTTCTATGAGTTGAGTAGAATGACTGTTTTAGCTGGGCGCGGTGGCTCATGTCTGTACTCCTAGCACTTAGGGAGGCTGAGGTGGGCGGATCGCCTGAGGTCAGGAATTCAAGACCAACCTGGCCAACATAGTGAAACTCCATCTCTACTAAAAATACAAAAATTATGCTTGCTGGAATATGCCTGAAAAAAACAAAAAAAAAAAAAAAGAAAAGAAAGAAAAATATAAAAATTACCTGGGTGTGGTGGCACGCACCTATAGTCCCAGCTACTCAGGAGGCTGAGGCAGGAGAATCGATTGAATGAGGGAGGCAGAGGTTGCAGTGAGCTGAGACCACGCCATTGCACTCCAGCCTGGGTGACAGAGCAAAACTCCGTCTCAAAAAAAAAAGGGGGGTGGCTATCTCAAAGTTCCCCGTCATCAGTTGAGGATCTATATCTCGGGTTTTTCCACATCACAGGACCTGTCTTCAGTGTTTGTGTAGTCTTTTTTTTTTTTTAGATGGAGTCTCACTATGTAGCCCAGGCTGGAGTGCACTGGCACGATCTTGGCTTACTGCAACCTCTGCCTCCTGGATTCAAGTGATTCTCCTGCCTCAGCCTCCCGAGTAGCTGGGAATACAGGTGCATGCCACCACACCTGGCTAATATTTGTGTTTTTGTTTGTTTATTTGTTTTATTTTTAATTTTATTTATTTGTTTTAGAGACAAGGTTTCACCATGTTGGCCGGGATGGACTTGATCTCCTGACCTCGTAATCCTCCTGCCTCAGCCTCCCAAAGTGCTGGGATTACAGGTGTGAGCCACCATGCCCAGCCTAATTTTCATGTTTTTAGTAGAGATGGGGTTTCACCATGTTGGCCAGGCTGATCTCGAACTCCTGACCTCATGATCCACCCACCTTGGCCTCCCAAAGTGCTGGGATTATTGGCCTGAGCCACCACGCCCAGCCAGTGTTACTCTTAAGGGACTACTCTGATATCTTCATGATTGTCAGAGAGCTATCTCAGCTTTCTGTGACCTAGGGAAGAGATAGCTCAAGATCTCCCTGATCAGAAAAAGAATAATAATTGTTATTATTGTTATTATTATTTTGGAGACGGGATCACAGTCTGTTGCTCAGGCTAAAGTGCAGTGGCACGATCACAGCTCACTGCAGCCTCGACCTCCTGGGCTCAGGAGATCCTCTCCTGCCTCAGTCTCTTAAGTAGCTGGGACCACAGGCATGCACAACTATGCCTGGCTAATTGTTTAATTTTTTGTAGAGATGGGGGGGTCTCACTATGTTGCCTAGGCTGGTCTTGAACTCCTGGCCTCAAGCATTCCTCCTGCCTCACCCACACAAAATGCTGATATTACAGGCATGAGCCACCACACCCAGCCAAAAAAGGAATTATATCTGAATTTTTTGATAGTACTGAATTTAATTCAGGGTCCCATCCTCTAAGGTCTATCTCAGGGATCTTTTGCCAGTGGAAGGTCTGTCTCAGCAATCACTGTGACTTGTGGGGAGGGGGTCACCCAGGTCCACGATTAGCAGAGGGGCTATCTCTGAATTCTCTACTTATTTTATTTTATTTTATTTTTGAGATGGAGTCTCACTCTTGCCAGGCTGGAGCACAGTGGTGCGATCTTGGCTCACTGCAACCTGCACCTCCCGGGTTCAAGTGATTGTCCTGCCTCAGCCTCCCAAGTAGCTGGGACTATAGGTGTGCACCACCATGCCCAGCTAGTTTTTGCATTTTTTTAGAGATGGGGTTTCACCATGGCCAGGATGGTCTTGATCTCATGACCTCTTGATCTGCCTGTCTCGGCCTTCTAAAGTGCTGGGATTACAGGCATGAGCCACTGCACCCAGCCTGGATTCTCCACTTACGATGAGGGCTACTTCAGGGATCTCTGGCCATCAGAGGGGCCATCTCAAGGTTCTCTGAGACCTGGGAGGAAGGTCTATCTCAGGAACGTTTACATAGAGCAGAACGGCTGTATGTGGGGTCTTCTCATATATTGGAAGCTATGTCAAAGGCACACCCATGTTAAGGGGGCTGTCTCAGGAATCTACTCTGTGACTACTGGGAGGACCTTTTCTGGGCCCCCGTGACAAGCACAGGTACCATTTCCAGGCCTACCCTTATCTTGGAAGCTATGTCAGGGGTCTGCCTCCCTAAAGGGTTCAGCTGAGGGGCCTATGCCTAGTGGAGGGGTCATCTCAGAGAACATTAGGTCTGGATCATAAGGTTTTGCCCTAAAGGGCCAGATAGTAAACGTTTCAGGCCAGCCACATACCATCTCCATTGCAGCTTTTCAACTCTGCTGCAAGGGAGCAGCCATAATAATATGCAAATACCATGAATATGGCTTTGCACCAATAAAACTTTATTTACAAAAATAGGTGGCTGGCTGGGTGCCGTGGCTCATGCCTGTAATCCCAGCACTTTGGGAGGCTGAGGCAGGTGGATCACCTGACATCAAGAGTTTGAAACTAGCCTGGCCAACATGGGGAAACCCCGTCTCTAATAAAAATGCAAAATATTAGCTGGGTGTGGTGGCGCCTGCCTGTAGTCCCAGCTGCCCGGGAGGCTGAGGCAGGAGAATTGCTTCAGCATGGGAGGTGGAGGTTGCAGTGGGCTGAAATTTCGCCACTGCACTCCAGGCTGCGTAAAAGTGAGACTCTGTCTCAAAAAAAAAAAGAAAAAATAGGTGGCCGGCCTGATTTGACCAGTGAGTCAGAGTTTGCTGTACGTGAGCCCTGGGGAAAGGGGTATGTGGGGGTCTTAGGTTTGCCTGAGCTTCCTCCCTGTCCTCCTCATCCCCCACACCCCTCCTCCCACCAGGATTCTGCGCATCCAGAAAGAGACACCCACGCTGCAGCGAAAGGAACCCCCGCCCGCAGTTCTGGAGGCCGACCTGACCGAGGGTGACCTGGCTAACTCCCATCTGCCCTCCGAAGTGCTTTATATGCTCAAGAATGTCCGGTCAGTGTCGGGTGTGGGCAGGGGCGGAGGGCTGCAGACCTGGGGTCGCCCTGACTTCCTGCCTCTGTCCCCCACTACCTGTCCAACAGGGTGCTGGGCCACTTCGAGAAGCCGCTCTTCCTGGAGCTCTGCCGCCATATGGTCTTCCAGCGGCTGGGCCAGGGTGACTATGTGTTCCGGCCAGGCCAGCCAGACGCCAGCATCTACGTGGTGCAGGACGGGCTGCTGGAACTCTGTCTGCCAGGGCCTGTGAGTGGGCCACCCCAGGGCTGCTGCAGGAGGATGGGTGGTACTGGTAGGGATGGGTCACAGGTGTTGGTCTGTAGATGCATCATCAGAGATGTGTCATCAGGAGTCAGGGGAAAGGGTGACCAAGGACATTTGGGGTGGTCTGCACGGTTGCTCAGTAGATACAGGTATTGAACGATGGGAGATACCTGCCCGCTGGAAGGCTTGGCAGGTTCCCCTGGGAAGGGATGGGAGGCGTCAGTGATCATAGGGATGGGTGAGGGGGTGAAATGCTAGTCACCAGGGCAAGGCCACTGAGGGTCCACCGTTCCCTGTGTCTCAGGACGGGAAGGAGTGTGTGGTGAAGGAAGTGGTTCCTGGGGACAGCGTCAACAGCCTTCTCAGCATCCTGGATGTCATCACCGTGAGTGACCAGTTCCTGGGGCAGCAGGGCTAGAGGGGCGTGGCCATTAGATGGGGCGGGGTCAGGGGGTACAAGGACCTACCCAAGGGACTGGATTGAAGGAAACCACCGGGTCCCCATTCTCTGATTCATCCCTGATGCTGCCGATAACCCCTCATTGGACTGGCGCCGGGAAGGATTAGGGGAGTAGCGAGGGGGACTCACAGCCCCTGGCCTGGTCTCTCTTCACGCCCTCCCCTCTCCCAGGGTCACCAGCATCCACAGCGGACCGTGTCTGCCCGGGCGGCCCGGGACTCCACGGTGCTGCGCCTGCCGGTTGAGGCGTTCTCCGCTGTCTTCACCAAGTACCCGGAGAGTTTGGTGCGGGTTGTGCAGGTCAGCCGACCTTCGCCTCTCGTCACCCACCCAGGGACCCCACCCTGGCCCCCACCCATTCCAGGCTTCATTGGGCTGGGGCCCAGCAGCCATCAGGCGCTGGAGCTGTGGTTATCGGCCCAGAGCAGCCAGACATCCGCCGCTGCTTGACTCCTCCCTTAACTGCCTCGCCCCATTTCCCCAGATTGTGGGTCTCTCCCTGGTTCCCGTCCCCACCCCTCATGCTGTGAACTAGCCCGGCCCACCACCTGGCCCTGCCCCTGACCCCGCCCTATCTAATGGCCACGCCCCTCAAACCCTGCAGATTATCATGGTGCGGCTGCAGCGAGTCACCTTCCTGGCGCTGCACAACTACCTGGGTCTGACCAATGAGCTCTTCAGCCACGTGAGTGGGTGGTGGGGAGTGAGCATGGGGAGATGGGGGCAAGGTTAGGATGGGGCTCCCAGGACAGGCCACAAGCCATTCTCTGTCCCCAGGAGATCCAGCCCCTGCGCCTGTTCCCCAGTCCCGGCCTCCCAACACGCACCAGCCCTGTGCGGGGCTCCAAGCGGATGGTCAGCACCTCAGCTACAGATGAGCCCAGGGAGACCCCTGGCCGGCCACCTGACCCCGCCGGGGCTCCACTACCTGGACCTACAGGTACCCAGGGACGTGGGGCTGGTAGAGCCCAATCTCCCAGGAAGCCCCATCTCAGCGCCCAACCCCTTTTTCAGTTCTGCAGAGATTCATCCTGACCCTGTCTAGCCCCCCAGGGACCCCATAGTTGGGTACCCAGGTCTGACTCCTCTCTGGTCCCCTGGAAGCTCTGGCCTCAACCCCAAGAACCCATTGGAATTGCTTTAACTAGTCCCCAGCGTCTCCTTATCTCCCAACCTGCTAATCCGCCCAGTGGCTCTGAGGGGCAGGAGCCTGAACACGTGTCTCCCCCAGGGGACCCTGTGAAGCCCACATCCCTGGAAACCCCCTCGGCCCCTCTGCTGAGCCGCTGCATCTCCATGCCAGGGGACATCTCAGGTTTGGAGCACTGGGTCTAGGGGGAGGGCCATGGAGCTTCCAGGTTTGAATCCAGGTGCCACTGCCTGCCCATCTTGATTTTTTTTATCTGCAAGATGGGAATACTGCCAGTACTTCCCTCGGGCACTTTTTTGTAGACATTTGTGGAGATCGTGCTTCTCCCATCTGTGTTGAGCAGGATTCAGAGAGAGAGTGCAGGTATCAATTAGTTATGTCTGCTACAGCAGGTGGCCTGTGGCACATTGGTATCCATTGGTCTCAGACTGCAACCGTGGTCACTCTCATCTTTTTCTTTTCTCTTTTCTTTACTTGTCTTGCATTTTTTCTTTTCTTTTGAGACCTGTCTCCCAGACTGGAGTGCAGTGGTGCCATCGTAGCTCATGCAGCCTTGAACTCTTTGAACTCTTGTGCTCAAGTGATCCTCCAGCCCCAGCCTCCCAAATAGCTGGAACTACAGGCCTGCACCACCACACCTGGCTCATTTTTAAAAGATCTTACTCTCATCTTTATGGCTTTTGTTGCCCCCCTGCCCACCCGCAGGCTTGCAGGGTGGTCCCCGCTCCGACTTCGACATGGCCTATGAGCGTGGCCGGATCTCCGTGTCCCTGCAGGAAGAGGCCTCCGGGGGGTTCCAGGCAGCTCCCGCTCGGGTAAGGCCTGGGACCCTGGCCAGTGGTGGAGCCTGCTGGGGGAAGGTGGCCAGGAAGGAGCAGCAGGAGGTCACAAGTTTGTCCCACTCAGACCCCCACTCAGGAGCCGCGTGAGCAGCCGGCGGGCGCCTGCGAATACAGCTACTGTGAGGATGAATCGGCCACCGGTGGCTGCCCCTTCGGGCCCTACCAGGGCCGCCAGACCAGCAGCATCTTCGAGGCAGCAAAGCGGGAGCTGGCCAAGCTGATGCGGATCGAGGTGGGCGGCCGAGGGGAGCTGGGCACGGGGCGCAAGGGAGGCCCGGCTGTGCCCATCTCAACCCCACTCCCTCCTTCCCCAGGACCCCTCCCTCCTGAACAGCCGAGTCTTGCTGCACCACGCCAAAGCCGGCACTATCATTGCCCGCCAGGGGGACCAGGTGAGGCTGATCCCTGACCTCTAACCATGCCACCTGAGAATGTTCCCTCTGACTTCTGTGACCTCTGATCCCTGCCCTGTGATTGTAAGACCTGCACCTTTCCCAGTAGAAGCAGACCCCTCTCATCCTATCATTTCCAACCTGTAACCCTTGGATCCTATGACCCCCACCCCTAACCCTACCCCATGTCCTCTGGACCTGTCAACCCTTCACCTGTGACCCCTGAACGTTTGGCCCTAGGACCCCAACTCCTAGAGCTCTCCTGCCTGCCCTGGTTCTTCCTGTCATTCTGTTTTCTGAACTTCTGATCCTGCAGTATTCACTAGCATGTCTGCTTCTCACCCTGACCCCTGCCAGCATGAAGGCTCAGTAAATGGCTACAAATCGCCATCTGGCCCCAGAAGGCCATGAACCGGCCCTGGGGGCGGGGTTTTAGGGCCTCCTGGCGGCACCCAGGATGTGTAGGAAAATGTATCCCACCAGTCTGTCCACTGTCCATGTGGGGAAACTGAGGCCTATCAAAGGTTAGTGACCCGACCACCAGCTGAAAGTCAGGAAACCCCAGGGTAGGAGGAAGAGGAGGAAAGTGGAAACCCACACTCTGCCCCCAAAGTGTGGCAGATGATGGATGATGTAGAAAGTTCTCTGCTTCCTTATCAGTGGCATGGGGCAATAAAGAGGAGACACCCAGTTCACAGAACCCCAATGAGACTTTTTTTTTTTTTTAAACAAAATCTTGCTCTTGTTGCCCACAGTGGAGTGCAGTGGCATGATCTCAGCTCACTGCAACCTCCGCCTCCTGGGCTCAAGGAGTTCTCCTGCCTCAGCCTCCCTAGTAGCTGGAGTTACAGAGTCGCAACTCAGCTGTACCCAGAACAGCTGGCAAAAGCCTCGACTTCCTCTCCAGAAAAGCCCAGCTAATTTTTATATTTTTAGTAGAGATGGGGTTTCACCATGTTGGCCAGACTGGTTTTAAACTCCTGACCTCAGGTGATCGACCTGCCTCAGCCTACCAAAGATCTGGGATTACGGGCGTGAGAAGCTGCACCTGGACTACTGAGACATGTTTGATTGTCAGGACTTCACAGGGTGCTGCTCCTGACAGCCGGTGGTAGAGATCAGGAATGCTGAAATGTACAGAGCAGCACGCCAGAACAATCCAGTCTACATTATCCACAGTGTGAGGTTTGCAAGAGTGACAGGCACCCAGGGAGGAAGTTTAGCAGCAGCTTACAGTGAGGGGGGACCTGAGGTGACCATGAGCTGTCCTAGCTGCTGGGACCCCGACAGTACCCAAGGCTTGGGGGTGAGAAGCCAGGGCCAGGGTTGGGGTGGGCTGGGGGCTGTGGTTGCACTGTTAGCCAGCTGGGGTGTTGCTGTGTCACTTGACCCGGTGACTCTGCTGACTCCTTCAGCTGCACATGGCAGGGATGGGCTCTTTTCTGGAGAGGAACTTGAGGCTTTTGCCAGCTGTTCTTGGTACAGCTGAGGAAGTAAGGTCACCTTGTGGCTTCTTTGGGGTCCCTGGGCCCTGCTTATCTGGGAGACTGTTGGGTACAACCCAGCCCTGGCCTGTCAATGTACCAGGCTGGTCTGCAGCCCCGCAGAGCTTCTTGGGGTTGGCAGGACTTTTGGTAGGGAGGCCCTGCTCTACTGCGTTCTCTGCGCTTCTCCTTGAAACTTTTTTTTTTTTTGAGACAGTGTCTCTCTGTCGTCCAGGCTGGAGTGCAGTAGTGTGATCTCGGCTCACTGCAACCTCTGCCTACTGGATTCAAGCGATTCTCCCACCTCAGCCTCCCTAGCAGCTGGGACTACAGGCGTGTGCCACTATGCCTGGCTAAGTTTTGTATTTTTAGTAGAGACAGGGTTTCGCCATGTTGCCCAGGCTGGTCTCAAACTCCTGGCCTCAAGTGGTCTGCCCTCCTCAGCCTCCCAAGGTGCTGGGATTACAGGTGTGAGCCACCACGCCCAGCCACAGTCTGGAAATTCTGTCTTAGAAGGTTCCACCATGTGTTTATATCTCCTGGGACTGGCACTTCACCCAGGGGTCCCTGCAGGGTTTTAGGGGGTGGAGCTTCATTGGGTCCCAGACAAGTGGGTGTGGTGGATAAAGAAGGCATCTCTCCATTTCTGGGCTGTTTCAGTTCCTTATAAAGGGGTGGACAGGACCCCTCTATAAATAAGGAACAGACAGGTGTCTGGCTGGTCAGGCTACCCAAAGATGAAAGAAACATGAGTTTACCTAGCATTTGCTCCATCCTGGACCCTGTGCTGTGGGCTGGACAAGAGGCAGAAAAAGGGCTGGCCATGGTGGCTCATGCCTGTAATCTCAGCACTTTGGGAGGCTGAGGTGGGTGGATCACCTGAGGTCAGGAGTTCCAGGCCAGCCTGACCAACACGGTGAAACCCCGTCTCTGCTAAAAATACAAAAATTAGCCAGGCGTGGTGGCGGGTGCCTGTAGTTCCAGCTACTTGAGAGGCTAAGGCAGGAGAATCGCTTGAACCCAGGAGACAGAGGTTGGAGTGAGCCGAGATTGTGCCACTGCACTCCAGCCTGGGTGACAGAGTGAGACTCTGCCTCAAAAAAAAAAAAAAAAAAAAGGCAGGACAAGCCCTCAGTGGTCCCTGCCTTTGGGCAGCCCACAGTGTTCTCAAAGAATTACACCAAGCCTTGTAAAATCATAAGTGCTTAGCGCTACAAAGGAGATGATCTTGGCACTACCAAGTCTGGCTTAGACAGGGTGGCACCTCTGAGGGCATGACCTAAGAAGAAAGGAGGGGGAGGAACAAACGGTACAGCGAGAGGAAAAGTCACTCTCAGCAGAGGGAAGAGTTTGTACAGCGTGTGGTCAGAGAAACAAGTTGATCTCTAAGAAATAAAAAAGGAAGTCAGTGGGCCTCAAGTAGAACAATTTTTTTGGGGGGCGGTGTAATAGTTTTATTGAACTATAATTCGTGTACTGTACAATTCCCCTATTAAAGTGTATATTTTAGGTCGGGCACAGTGGCTCACGCCTGTAATCACAGCACTTTGGGAGGGTGAGGTGGGGAGGATCTCTTGAGTCTAGGAGTTTGAGACCAGCCTCAGCAACATGGTGAAACCCAGTCTCTACAAAAAACAAACAAAAAATTAGCCAGGCCTGGTGGCACATACCTGTGGTCCCAGCTACATGGAAAGCTAAGGCAGGAGAATCACTTAAGCCCAGGAGGTTGAGACTGCAGTGAGCCCTGTCTAAAAAAAAAAAAAAAAAAAAAAAATTGTATATGTATATATGCTTTTTAGTAGCCATTACCATGATCTGTTTTATTTTATTTTATTTTATTTTTTGAGACACAGTCTCAGTTTGTTCCCCAGGCTGGAGTACAATGGCGTTAGCTCCATTCACTGCAACCTCCACCTCCCGGGTTCAAGCGATTCTTCTGCCTCAGCCTCCCAAGTGTCTGGGATTACAGGTGCCTACCACCACGCCCAGCTAATTTTTGTATTTTTAGTAGAGACGGGGGTTTCACTTTGTTAGCCAGGTTGGTCTCGATCTCCCAACCTTGTGATCCGCCTGCCTCAGCCTCCCAAAGTGCTGGGATTACAGGCCTGAGCCACCTCACCCAGCCTCTTTTTTTTTTTTTTTTTAAGGTTGGGTCTCGTTGTGTTGCCCAGGCTGGTCTTGAATTCCTGGGCTCAAGTAATCCTCCCGTGTTGGCCTCCCAAAGTGCTTGGACGTATGTTTTCATTTCTCTTGGGTATATACCTAGGAGTTAAATTGCTGGGTTATAAGCTAACTCTTGCTTTTTTTTTTTTTTTTTGAAGCAGGAGTCTGGCAATGATGCCCAGGCAGGAGTGCAGTGTTACCATCTTGGCGTACATCAACTTATGCCTCGCAGGTTCAAGCCAATCACCTGTAGCCGCCACCCCAGTAGCTGGGACACCAGGCGCATGCCACCACACTCGGCAAATTTTTGTATTTTTACAAAATTTCACCATAATGGTCATGCTGGTCTCGAACTCCTGACCTCAAGTGATCCGCCTGCATCAGATACCTGAAGTGCAGGCATTACAGGCG